>SJYA01014195.1:0-18302 GCA_006410615.1 Neotragus moschatus
TACTTAAGAATGTATAGTTCAATGAAATGCTTTCAGAATATAGGCAGCTACCCCATCCTGCCATGTAAAAAATGTCCTACTAAAATTTCCATTCCCACATTTTGGTACCCTAAGTAATTTTAGGAAGAAACGTCTGACTGACTTCAGTCAGAAGTTGGACAGGATTTTAACTGGTGCTCTGAGTGCTCAGACTTGCTGTGTGCCCTCCACACTGTTGGAAAGAAGGAAAAGGCAATCCCGTAGAGAGATGACAAAACTCCCAGGTAAGAGGTGGGCTGGGACTGAGACACTCATCCCAGTTGTCCCCAGTCTGGTGTTTCCTACTTCCGAGAGTTGTTTGGAAAAGACAGATGAGATGGGGGCTGTAGGCTTGCCAGATCTGGTGTACCAGCAGAGGTGAGAGGCAATGACTATGGACAGTGTGTTGTGCAACTGCCAAACATTACAGAGTTCCCATCCAAATTTCATGGGACGTGGTCACTGCCTGGGGAAATTTCTTAGGAGTTCGCTGATCTTCGGCAGTGGGTCATGTTGGAGCTCTCAGGTGGGCCTCATAGAACCTGGGCAACAAGCAAGAATGGTCGTGTTGGCCAGACTAGTGTGAAATGCAACCTCCCCAGGCAAGGGATGTGGCATTCTCCTCCAGACTTAATGCTCTCTCTTTCCCACGGTCCTTACTGTAGGCAGGGCACTCTGCCTCTGTCTCATCATGCCAACAGATTTCGTATTGATCATCTGTGCATCTAGACCCCAGACAGCTACTAGAATCATCTGTGTGCACGTGCTCAGTCATGTCCAACTCTTTTTGAGCCCATGGACTGTAGCCTGCCAGGCTCCTCTGCCCATGGAATTTTCCAGGCAAGAATACTGGAGAAGGTTGCCCTTTCTTCCTCCAGAGGGTCTTCTCCACCCAGGGACTGAACCTGCATCTCCTGAATTCCCTGCATTGGCAGGCAGATTCTCTATCTTTAGCACCATCTGGGAAGCCCAGAGTGATCCTAAGGAGGGCAAATTTAATCATGCCACTTCCCATGATTCACCGTTAGAATAATTCAGACTGCTCATTTCCCTTTCCTGGTCTCTCTAGCCTCATCTCTGGGCCATGGTGACCTTTCTGCAGTGTCCCTATTTGCCAAAGTACTCAGTTTCATTTCTAGGTTTTCACAGTTCCATCTACTCTGCCAGGAACACTGTTCCTCTCGGACATTGTGCCCTGCTTTGGACCTGCTAATCCTCCCTTGACGTGCTCTTAGCAGGTGAAATGATGCACAACACACTTAACCGTTAATTCCTGTGTCATTTGTTGCTCTCTGACGTGGGGTTGAAACCCTGTCGGTCTTATTCTGTCCTGTCCCTGAGTATATATTCAATAGCTATCTGATGAAAGAATAAGAGTTAATTAGGGGCCATTTAATCCTTGGGCACTAAAAAGATAACGTTAGTAACCGTAATCAGATCAAAGCTAGGCCTTCTGCCCACACTGTATTAACTTCTGACTCAGAGCAGATGCTAACATTATATCAAAGAATCAACTGGAGAATAGTGAATATAATCCATCATTTTTAGACACCAGGCAGAAGCAAAAAACTTAGTGCATTTAGCAGAGAAATTATCCTGACAACTGTGCATCATACATTTTTTCTGGACTCAAACTGCTCACACTGTGTGATTATTCATCCCCAGCCTTTTCTTTATCTGCTCACTGCAAAAGCATCTGCTTTTATTATTTTTTTTTCCTGTGAATTCAAGGAAAACATAGGCATTTCATGAAGTACTTGTATCTATATTTAGGGACCAGCCTATTAACTTTCCATGTAAATTTCCCAGTTTAGCAACTCATCTCCTCAGGCTGCTCAAGTCTCTCCTAATCAATAGCTTCAACTCCCCAGGAATAGGATATTCATCTCTCTTTAAAAAAAAAAAAATAGGCTGAATGTTTAGATGATTGCATTCGTTTGCTAAATCCACCGTAACAAAATAACAAAGACTGAATGACTTAAGCCACCGAAATATATTGTTTCCCAGTTTTGGAGGTGGGAAGTCGGAGATCAAGGTGTCAGCAGATTTGGTTCCTTCTGAGGCTTTGGGAAAGAATCTGTTCCATGCCTCTTGCCTAATTTCTGGTGCTTTGCAGGCAATCTGATGTTCTTTGTCCTGTAGAAACAGCACCCTGACCTCTGCCCTCATCTTCTCGTGGTGTTCTCTGTATTGTTGTTCAGTCGCTAAATTGTGTCTGACTCTGAGAAACCCCATGGACTGCAGCATTCCAGGCTCCCCTGTCCTTCACTGTCTCCTGCAGTTTGCTCAGACTCATGTCCATTGAGTCGATGATGCCATCCAACCATCTCATCCTTTTCCATCCTCTTCCTCTTGTATGTATGTCAATGTCCAAATGTCTCTGTTTCTAAGGACACCAGTCATATTAGGTTAGGGGATTATTCTACTCTAGTCTGACCTCACCTTATCTACCAAGGTCATATTTCCAGATAAGGGCACATCCTGAGGTCTTGGGGATCAGGATTTCAACACACGAATTTTGGAGGGACATAATTCAACCCATGATAGTTATGACTAACAGAAACTTTCATATAAGTTAAAAATAGACTTCATTGCAAAGGTATAAGGAAATTTTGAGAGGTTTTAGTGATTGGGACTGCTCAAGAGGCTGTCCCAGACCCTGCAGCTGGGAAGACAGGCTCTGTTTCTTCCATCTTTGAACAGTTCAAGTCAAGGTTCAAGAACCTAGAGAACATTCCATTGGCCAAGCTTGGATCACATGCCCATTCCTTGGCAGCATGTGGTTAGATGGTATGATGATGGTAGGATATTTTGGCAGAAGGACTCTCTATAGTTTCCATAGTGAGAGAACAAGCACTTAGATCTACTGTCCTGCAAAGTCTGCCCACAAGGAACTGGTGAACGTGTTTACATTCTGGGAGTGTTAGGGGAAATGGATGCCAAACTATGTTGAGAAACACACTTCCTCTGAACCTCAGGACCTTCCTTGGTGAGGTGGCAATGATAGCTGATGGGGATAATGACGGGTGTGTATGAGATGAAGGTCAGACATGTTTGCCAAGTGCAATTCAAGCTACTTGAGAATGTGTGTGCATCTGCGGTGATATACACACCATCTTGCATTAGTATTTATAACCGGATTTTTCTAGCCAGTTACTTCCATCTTCAAAACCATTGTACTTTACACCTTGCTTTCTATGCTCCAGAAATCCATCCAAGTAATTTGAGAATTCCCAGGCAACCTCATGTGCTCAAGACAGCTGTGCCAACTTCCTTTGCGAGGACCTCTTGTTTATGGCATTTGTCTGTCAGTTCCTCAAAGAAGACACTTCCCTTCTGCCTCAATTGCTCATGCTTGCTGTGAAGAAGCTATGTCTGCTCCCTACATACACGCTGGCAGTCTGATCCCTGGGTCTTCTGGACTTCTTCTGTCTAGCTCAAAGTACTAAAAATTCCCCAGGGGACATTAGATTTGGGAAGTGAAATCAAATGTGTGCGTCACAGCCTCTTCCGTCACCTTGTTGACCACGCAATGAACACTTGGGATTGCTTGACAGGTCACTGGAGTAACCCCTGTCGGCATCTAAAATGTGACTTGGCAAGATTGGAAGGTATTATTGGATTAACTCAAGGATCAGTAAATTAGAAAATTTACTTCAGAGATTAAACAATCTTTTATTGTGACTGCTCTTACCATTTCACTCAAATCTTCTCTAATAAAATTTGTACGGTAGCCTGTGAAAGTAGTGAGGGAGATTACAATTTTGAGAGTTTGGAAAATTTGTTCATGTCAGAAATTCACCGTACACATCAAAGATCAAGACTCTGTAAATAATTGTGAGGGATGATATCATGAGGCTATTGATTTTTTTCCCAAACTGGAAAATTATACTCTCTCCTGGTTTTGTGTGCTTTCCGATGTACACATAGGTGGTCTTTTTGGCTCCTTCCCCTCACACCACATGTGGCTAGTAGCTACCACACTGGAACAGGCAGACGTAGATTATGACATGTTGCTAAATTAGCTCTCAAGTTTCTTCCAGGCCTAAAAAATTTTTTAAATGGAATCTATATGGTCTCCATAAGCAGGAATATCTAGATAGCATAGTCAGAAGAAGAGAAGGGTATTGGGTATTTGGGCAGGAAGGACTTGGTCAATATGGCTAGTAAATAGGCTGGTACTTGGTACAAAATTAAAAATTCTCAAGGGTGGGAGCTGTCATTAATCTTAAAGATGGTGCCTTTAATTATACAAACATAAAATTTAAGTGACTTTGATTAATTAAAGCTGGAGTTTTTCCAGTCACCTTATCGCAATTTATCCAGGATTCATTGCATACAAAGCAGTTTATCAGAAAGGGATGCATGTGTGTGTGTGTGTGTGTGTGTGTGTGTGTGTTCAGTAGCTCAGTCGTGTCTGACTCTTTGTGACCCATGGACTGTAGCCTGCCAGGCTCCTCTGTCCATGGGATTTTCCAGGAAAGAATACTGGAGTGAGTTGCCATTTCCTTCTTCAGCTGGATCTTCCTGACCCTAGGATCAAACCCATGTGGATCTTTACCATTGATGGATTCTTTACCATTGATTCATCCGGGAAACCTATAAGAAAGGGATAACAGACGCCAAAATCATGAGCTATTTTGTATGTGATCAGGGCCTAGTGGTCAGGGACGCCCTGTAATGCAAGTTGCTGCTCACGCAACCAGAAAACTTTCAAGCACAGTTCTTTCTCCAGCTTAGTTTCAAGTTGAACAAACACAAGTGTACTTGTAGAGAGAAATTCTCCTTGAAAATGCACTCTTCCGGTGATGACCAGCAGGTCCACTGACAGCAGCAGGACTGAGTGTCTCAATCAGACTGGCTGATTGCCTTAATCACCTTAATCATAGAATCTACTCTCTCTGGGAATGGGCTCAACAGAGAGCATGGCAGAACAGCCTCTCTAGGCTGAAAAGTTCTCGTTGGAATGTATTCGGAGGCATTGAATGAAGAGCTTATAATTTATATTAGGGACAAGAAGATTTTAAGCCGTTGCCAATCCTCTGATAGTTCTTTTGTTAGTGATGAAGAGTTTTCCTAGAATCTCTTCCTTAGAGTACATGGTGTACTCTTGAGAGGGGCCGCTGACGTCACAAAATGAGCATCTCTGCCCTGACGGCTCATTAACTGTTTAGAGCTAAAAACTGGAACTTTTTTTTTTTTTTCTGGTCCTTCACTTTGCAGCCCCATTAATCCACATATATTTGGGAATGGGGAGTGGACTTTGATACCCACTCCCAGAATAAGAAGCAGGACCTCAGATATTCCTTATTATAATACTTCTAAGTGGATCCCTTAGTCGACCTCCACTGGGGTAGACTACCTGAATATTTAAGGTACATGCCAATTTTATTATTTTTTTTTTAAAAATGGTGCATTAGTATATAAGGAGTAGCCATAACAAAATGATCTGGCGCACTTATGCCAGTAACCTTGTTGTTGGAATGCATATCTTCTCATGAGTGTATAGGTTTGAGCTTATGTGAGTAGGTCATCAGGAAATGTTTATTTTCTCCTGGCACTGACTTTTGTTAAAAGTCACCACAGCAATAATGGCAATAAAGGTTATGCTGTATTGCCCAACAATTAGATTTTTTAGATTCAATTATCAATAATTATTCAATTATTGTCTATGATAAACAATTCTATTCTTTAAATAGCAAGCATTAATATCAACTAATTAATATTCAGTTCAGTTCAGTAGCTCAGTTGTGTGAATGTTATGAATTTTTGTTATAGCTATCACTAATTTGCTATAAATTACCAGAAAAATTAATCATCCCATAATGACTAAGAGCCTTAATCAGGTTAGCAATATTTGGGTTTGAATTCTGCTGTCTCATGTCCTTCTGTGACTTTAGGTAAATTTCTAAACCTGTGTTTTCCAGTTTCCCTGTCTATAAAATAGAGATAATAATATAGTAACTCACAATATTTTCTGTGAGAATTAAATGAGTAAATATATGTAAAGTGATTAGGATAGTATCTAGCACCAAGTAAAAAATGAATAAAGGGTAACTAATTAGCAGTTGTATTACTGTACTTTTTAAACCAGTCCTTGAGAATTGCCATTTTCTAGCATGGTTTTAATTTTTAAATTTTATGTCATTTACTTTTCAGAACATTGTTCAGTTCATTTCAGTCACTCAGTTGTGTCCGACTCTTTGCGACCCCATGAATCGCAGCACACCAGGCCTCCCTGTCCATCACCAACTCCTGGAGTTCACTCAGACTCAAGTCCATCGAGTCAGTGATGCCATCCAGCCATCTCATCCTCTGTCGTCCCCTTCTCCTCCTGCCCCCAATCTCTCCCAGCATCAGAGTCTTTTCCAATGAGTCAACTCTTCGAATGAGGTGGCCGAAGTACTATGCTAAAGCTGAAACTCCAGTACTTTGGCCACCTCAGAACACTGTTGAATGTTCGAAGCGGGGACAGAGTTGGCATCCTAGGAAAGAACTGTTTAATTAGATATATAAAGAGAGATTAGGAAGGAATAGTGTAGTAGGAAAATTAGTGGAGGAAAGAGGCTGAATAACTTGGTTTACACGGAAAACCAACAAAACTCCGAGACAAGGAGTTTGCACCACCTACGTAGGCCACAGGTGTCTTCCCATCCTCCCGAAGGAGAGGAGACACAAAGCCCTCCCAGGTCAGATCTTAGAAGCCCTGGCAAAATTAGTAGGCTTGGTGAGCCTCTGCACTCCAGATGGGAATTCAGCCAGAAAAGAGGAGAACAAGAAAAGATCACACGGGGGAAACCAGTCTTTCCAGGAACTGGTCTGTTTCTTTACTTTCCAGGTCCACTTTTATACTTCTAGTTGTACATAGAGAAAAATGTAAGAAACAGAGTCAAGCAGGGTCAGCTGCTCTGACCTTTATCAGCATATCTTTGTTCTTACAAAGGTCTTACATTTGTTCACAATATCTTCTGGTCTGGAGACTGATTGACATTTTATGGCTCCACCTTTCTTTCTATTGATAAAGGTTAATCGATCAGAAATTTTGTTTCTGATCTATGTAGTCTTAAGATAGTGATAAAGTTACATTTTTACATAGCAAGGACACAGTGATTTATAATAAAGAAAGAGGAGTACAGTGATCTATAACAAAAGAGAAAATTCATTAACTCAAAAGTCTAGTATCGCTAACATCAAAACTACTATATTTCTTTTTCTACATTCCAATTACATCGATTAACATACTCCTAGGTGCCTAAGGATATGGAGGCCTGGCAGCAATCATTAACTCAGCAATGAAACCCTTCACCAACATGATTTTTATCTTTAGAAAAACCCTATGCTAACTAGGACTTTCAAAATACTCCAAACTCTCTGTGCTGTTTATGGTTGAGAGGTTGTAAACAATCATGTACTTAGTAGCAAGAGTGTGGATAATCCTGTCACACAAGCTAGTCTGCCAGCAGAGAGATTTTTGGACTGAAACACCCTTGTCATGCCCAGAAGACTTATTAACTGGAGTCCTAAGTTAACTCCTTTTCAGAGAGAGGTGGTGGGGGATAGCCCCTGTATAATGTCAGAAGAGTAGGTGAAAAGCACAATGCAGTAAGGCAGGCAGACTCCGGTTTTGGGGCAGATGCATGAGCAGATCCAGCGAGGCTCCCTTAAGGCCAGACTCTCCTTTGCCTGTCGGGCCCCTTAACCTCATGACCTTTGCCACGGGCGGGACTCCTTGTGCTGGCTCCTGGCAGTAGAACACGTTTGTTTAAAACAAAATAATTAAGGTTGAGCTCTAACACAGCACTCAGTTTTTGGCTGTCACTGATCTGTGCCTTTCATGAACTTCTCCCATTTAACCATCCCAAGAGCCTGGTGCTATAGGTACTGTGATTATCCCCATTTTACAGGTGGGAAACTGAAGTACAGAGAGGGTAAAGAACTCACTTAAGTTTACCCAAATAGTCACAATAGAGCCCAGATAGACACCCTCTCTCTCAGCTCCTTTGGATGATGCTATTTTAGTACCGTCTCTGAATTTGAGATTTAATATCCAACTTTTTCTAGAAGTTTTCTAGAATAAATTAATGTTTGCTTCTTATAAAGGAATATTGTTCTTTCTAAATATCTTAAGTAAGAAAGAAAGAAAGCAGTAAGAAAACCTGTTTGTAGAAAGATATCATCCTTAAAGAAAAACCGGTATCTAGTGCAGGGACAGGAAGGAAGAGTGAAAAGTAACAGAAAAATCACAATTTTAGACCAATTAAAACTGGACTAGGGAGTCTGGCACTTACTTGACTCTGCAATAGAATGGATCTAAATAAAAAATCAACACTATTCAGACACAAGAGTAGTAGGTTCTAGGCATTGTAAAAACCAGTTTGGGGGGAAATCAAATGCTATTGTAATATCAAAAAATTTGAGGACTATGAAGTAACTATTCCTGAAGTAATTAGACCTTGTGGGTAACTATATTTTCAAATATACAATTAGGATAATAAAATGTATTATTTCACATCACTTATTGCCTGGGATAGCATTTTAGTTAACTGCTGAATTGATGATTCTAAATCTCCAGGCGTATTACAAACAACTTTTCACAAAAGTTAGACCCATCTATACTTTTACTAGATGTGAAGTAGATCATCTATACCACCACACCTTCACTAGTCTTGAGTTAAATTATTGTATTTTTAAATTTGTCTTTATTTCATTAAATAATTATATTTTAAATTTGAAAATTACTATAAAGTTGAATAGGTCCTTGGACTCATTCGTAGGTAGTTTTCTTCTCACTATCATCTGCCTGTGCCGATATTTCAGTGTTAATAATGTTTCTTAGTGATTTACATCAACTCTTTCTATAATAATGATATGAGCTTCCCTCGTGGTTCAGATGGTAAAGAATCCACCAGCAATGCAGGAGATGTGGGTCAATTCCTGTGTCAGGAAGAGCCCCTGGAGAATCCCATGGACAAAGCCTAGTGGGTTACAGTCCATGGGGTTGCAAAGTATCAGACACAACTGAGCAAATTTCACTTTCACTTTTTCTATAATAATGCTATACATATTTTAATTTTTGTGACTATTCTACTATGTTTGCCATTTGCAATTTAAATTTGCTTATGACTTTCTTCATAAGTATGTTTTATTTTTATTTTTTAAATTTAAATTTATTTATTTTAATTGGAAGCTAATTACTTTACAATATTATATTGGTTTTGCCATGCATCAACAAGAATCCACCACAGGTGTACACGTGTTCCCAATCCTGAAGACCCCTCCCACCTCCCTGCCCATACCATCCCTCTGGGTCATCCCAGTGCACCAACCCCAAGCGTCCTGTATCCTGCATCAAACCTGGACTGGCGATTTTGTTTCTTATATAATAGTATACTTATTTCAATGTGCTTCTCCCAAATCATCCCACCCTCTCCCTCTCCCACAGGGTCTAAAAGACTGTTCTATACATCTGTGTCTCTTTTGCTGTCTCGCATACAGGGTTATCGTTACCATCTTTATAAATTCCATATATATGCATTAGTATATAATATTGGCGTTTTTCTTTCTGGCTTACTTCACTCTGTATAATCAGCTCCAGTTTCATCCACCTCATCAGGACTGATTCAAATGTATTCTTTTTAATGGCTGAGTAATACTCCATCGTGTATATGTACCACAGCTTTCTTATCCATTCATCTGCTGATGGACATCTAGATTGCGTCCATGTCCTGGTTATTATAAACAGTGCTGCGATGAACATTGGGGTACACATGTCTCTTTCAATTCTGGTTTCCTCAGTGTGTATGCCCAGCAGTGGGATTGCTGGGTCATAAGGCAGTTCTATTTCCAGTTTTTTAAGGAATCTCCACACTGTTCTCCATAAACTGCATAAGTATGTTTTAAAATGAAGCCACTACAATACTGTAATTAGCCTCCAATTAAAATAAACAAATTAATTTTAAAAAATTTAAAAAAATAAAATGAAGCTATATAGTGACTTATTCATAAATATCATAACCAAATCTTCCATTTGCTTTAATAAGGCAAATATTAATATGCTTTCAGTTATATTTGCTTTAATAATTTGTTTAATAAGTTAAATTTAACTTAACATTTAACAATCACGGCCATCCAACTGAAGCTTTCCTGGCAGTTCAGATAGTAAAGAATCTGCCTGCCATGCAAGACCTGGGTTCAATCCCTGGGTCAGGAAGATACCCTGGAGAAGGGAATGGCTACCTACTCCAGTATTCTTGCCTGGAGAATCCCATGGATAGAGGAGCCTGGTGGGCTACAGTCCAGGAGATCACAAAGATTCAGGCAGAGTGAGTGGGTAACCCTAATCACCTTAATAAGGGGACAGGCATAGCAAAGTCTAACATCTAGACTAGCATTATCAGCTATTGGCGTCAACGTACTGTTAAAAGGGTATATGAAATGCTTAAAAGTGGTCAGAGGTTATTCTTGTGGTAAATCAGCATATATATAAAGGACATATACACTTTTCTCCCCTTCACTATTCTTACTAATACCTTACTATTTCCTTCTTGTTCTGTTACATCTATGTTCAAACTGCCTTAGAAATTCTTTGCATATACATTGGAATATAATTCAGCCTTCAAAAAAAAATCCTGCTATTTATGATAACATAGATAGACCTTGAGGGCATTATGCTAAGTGAAATAAATCAGACAGAGACAGACAAATACTGCACAGTATCACTACTGTGTGGAATCGGGAAAAAAAGTTTGTAGAAGTAAGGACTGGAATGCTGATTAGCACGGGTTAGAAAATGGGACAGGCAGTACACACTTTCAGGTCTAAAATGAATGTGATCAGAGGGGATTGAACTATCAACTATGTCACCTAAGTTGAAATTTGCTGAGGGTGTAGAACTTAAATGTTCTCACCAGGAAAGAAAAGGAGAAGAAAGAAAGCAAGGAAAGGGAGGTGGTGGATGTGTTAATTAACTAAACGAGGGGAATTCTTTCACAAATGTGTGTGTCTACCAAATCACCATGATGTAAACTTTAAATACAGCATAATCTTATATGCCAGTTATAACCTCATAAAGCCTCAAGTAAAAAGATGAGTAACTTCTGGGAATCTAATATATAGCATGGTGATTATAGTTAACATTACTCTATGATATCCTTGAATGTTGCTGAGAAAGTGGATCTTATATATTCTCACCACAAAACAAATTATAATTAGGGAAAGATTGCAGGCAGGAGGAGAAGGGGACAACAGAGAATGAGATGGTTGGATGGCATCCCTGACTCTGTGGACGTGAGTTTGAACAAGCTCCGGGAGTTGGTGATGGACAGGGAAGCCTGGTGTGCTGCAGTCCATGGGGTCACAGAGTCAGACACGACTGAGCGACTGAACTGAACTGAGGTGATGGAAATGCTAGCTAGTCCTTCTGTGGTCATCGTTTTGTGATATGTAATATACCAAATACACCTTAAACCCATACACCTTAAATTTATGTAATGTTATATGCCAATTAATTTTAATAAATCTGGAAAAAATCTTTTCTAGAATGCATCTATATTAGATTGTAGTACTGGGGCTTCGATACCCTGCCTTCTCTGTCACCTCATTTCTTCTGCACTGTTTTTGGTTTCTATCTACAGATTTTCCTTGTTTGTCTTTTCAGGCCAATGAAAGATGAAGATACAAGGGGAAAATATATCCGATTTCTCCATTGCGTTTGAAAAGCGAGTTAAATATCCCCAGGGCTCTTCTTCAGGGGACAGAATGGGGCTCTTTCTCATGTCACTCTGCACATCAACCTTGCATACATGGTTTTCCCGTGTTCCTAGAGAATAAGAACTTCTGACACAGAAAGCTCTGCAGAGACTGCTCAGTATTTCGTTTCCGTTTGAAACGTAGGTGAGGGTCCTGACCGAAAGAAGACTGTACTTTGAAAAAAAATCACTCCATTTCAGCAGGACAGCATCTGGATCAGCTCGGGAGGCAGGCTGGTAGTCTTGACAAATAAGATCTATGGGCAATCAGATGAGCACTGGGTCCCACCAGAGCTTGCCAGAAAGTGATAGATGTTGGTGAGAACTGTTATCATCTGGGTCTCCTCTTGTCCAGACTTCGAGTCCCAAATCCAGCTCTCTGCTCAGCTACCAGTGGTGCACCATGGCCCAGGTGAAGCTGCGTGGTCAGCCTGTTAGTGGAAAAGTGCAAACAACCACTATGCCCTCCTCTTAAAAAAAAATTATTTATTTCCTTGTCTGTTTATTTTGGCTGTGCTGAGTCTTCGTAGCTTCATGGCCGTTTTTCTAGTTGTGGCGAGTGGGGGCTACTCCCTAGTTTCAGCCTGCAGGCTTCTCGTTGCAGCGGCTTCTCTGTGGAGCACAGGCTCTTGAGCACCCGCTCAGAAGTTGTGGTGCACAGGCTTCGCTGGCCCCAGCATGCGGGATCTTCCCATGTCTCCTGCCCTGGCAGGCAGATTCGTTACCACTGAGCCACCAGGAGGCCCTGGCCTCTCGTTTTATGCATGACTCCAAGTGCTTCTTCCGGCGTTCGCTTCAGATTCCTTCCACTTGTTTTCATGAAGGCCTCAGGTAGGAATTCTCATGGCTCTTCCTAAAGAGGAAAATTGGGCTGATTCAAATAATCCTGCAGGTTAAATTTGGTTCCTTCAAGACCCTTTGTTTCATACTTGTTCAGCGTTTTAAAGGAGAGTTGTCTGTCCACTTGGTGCACAGCTGTCTATACCTGGCAGCGTCAGTACGGTGGAAAATTCATTTCCTCATCCAGATGTTCTTCTACTCCAGTTCTCCCATACTGGGATAGAGCTAAAGAGACACAAAGGTTCAGCTTAAATACAGTACTTCGGTGGCAGTATGTCCAGGGCCTCATTCATGAGACTTCAGCTTCCAGCTCACCCCTAACCTTGTGGCATTGCCTGTAGAATCTTCTTCCTGCATCTGCAGATTCCTCACCCTTATTGCCCTCATTCCCTCAGGCCAATGTTTGGCAGAAACATACTTCTAGTGGGTTTTACGAGTTTTCCAGGTAGCATCATATATTAAGTATCCTCATTAGCCTAATGTATTGTTGCCACCAGGAACTGACACAGAGAGGAAAAGGGTTTAAAGAATTAACTTGTTAAAAACTCACTTCTATGAAGTCTCTGACATTACTAGCTACATTTCAGTTCAGTTCAGTCGCTCAGTCGTGTCTGACTCTTTGCGATCCCATGGACTGCAGCACGCCAGGCCTCCCTGTCCATTACCAACTCCCGGAGTTTACCCAAGCTCATGTCCATCGAGTCGGTGATGCCATCCAGCCATCTCATCCTCTNGCTTTCTTATCCATTCATCTGCTGATGGACATCTAGATTGCGTCCATGTCCTGGTTATTATAAACAGTGCTGCGATGAACATTGGGGTACACATGTCTCTTTCAATTCTGGTTTCCTCAGTGTGTATGCCCAGCAGTGGGATTGCTGGGTCATAAGGCAGTTCTATTTCCAGTTTTTTAAGGAATCTCCACACTGTTCTCCATAAACTGCATAAGTATGTTTTAAAATGAAGCCACTACAATACTGTAATTAGCCTCCAATTAAAATAAACAAATTAATTTTAAAAAATTTAAAAAAATAAAATGAAGCTATATAGTGACTTATTCATAAATATCATAACCAAATCTTCCATTTGCTTTAATAAGGCAAATATTAATATGCTTTCAGTTATATTTGCTTTAATAATTTGTTTAATAAGTTAAATTTAACTTAACATTTAACAATCACGGCCATCCAACTGAAGCTTTCCTGGCAGTTCAGATAGTAAAGAATCTGCCTGCCATGCAAGACCTGGGTTCAATCCCTGGGTCAGGAAGATACCCTGGAGAAGGGAATGGCTACCTACTCCAGTATTCTTGCCTGGAGAATCCCATGGATAGAGGAGCCTGGTGGGCTACAGTCCAGGAGATCACAAAGATTCAGGCAGAGTGAGTGGGTAACCCTAATCACAGTAATAAGGGGACAGGCATAGCAAAGTCTAACATCTAGACTAGCATTATCAGCTATTGGCGTCAACGTACTGTTAAAAGGGTATATGAAATGCTTAAAAGTGGTCAGAGGTTATTCTTGTGGTAAATCAGCATATATATAAAGGACATATACACTTTTCTCCCCTTCACTATTCTTACTAATACCTTACTATTTCCTTCTTGTTCTGTTACATCCATGTTCAAACTGCCTTAGAAATTCTTTGCATATACATTGGAATATAATTCAGCCTTCAAAAAAAAATCCTGCTATTTATGATAACATAGATAGACCTTGAGGGCATTATGCTAAGTGAAATAAATCAGACAGAGACAGACAAATACTGCACAGTATCACTACTGTGTGGAATCGGGAAAAAAAGTTTGTAGAAGTAAGGACTGGAATGCTGATTAGCACGGGTTAGAAAATGGGACAGGCAGTACACACTTTCAGGTCTAAAATGAATGTGATCAGAGGGGATTGAACTATCAACTATGTCACCTAAGTTGAAATTTGCTGAGGGTGTAGAACTTAAATGTTCTCACCAGGAAAGAAAAGGAGAAGAAAGAAAGCAAGGAAAGGGAGGTGGTGGATGTGTTAATTAACTAAACGAGGGGAATTCTTTCACAAATGTGTGTGTCTACCAAATCACCATGATGTAAACTTTAAATACAGCATAATCTTATATGCCAGTTATAACCTCATAAAGCCTCAAGTAAAAAGATGAGTAACTTCTGGGAATCTAATATATAGCATGGTGATTATAGTTAACATTACTCTATGATATCCTTGAATGTTGCTGAGAAAGTGGATCTTATATATTCTCACCACAAAACAAATTATAATTAGGGAAAGATTGCAGGCAGGAGGAGAAGGGGACAACAGAGAATGAGATGGTTGGATGGCATCCCTGACTCTGTGGACGTGAGTTTGAACAAGCTCCGGGAGTTGGTGATGGACAGGGAAGCCTGGTGTGCTGCAGTCCATGGGGTCACAGAGTCAGACACGACTGAGCGACTGAACTGAACTGAGGTGATGGAAATGCTAGCTAGTCCTTCTGTGGTCATCGTTTTGTGATATGTAATATACCAAATACACCTTAAACCCATACACCTTAAATTTATGTAATGTTATATGCCAATTAATTTTAATAAATCTGGAAAAAATCTTTTCTAGAATGCATCTATATTAGATTGTAGTACTGGGGCTTCGATACCCTGCCTTCTCTGTCACCTCATTTCTTCTGCACTGTTTTTGGTTTCTATCTACAGATTTTCCTTGTTTGTCTTTTCAGGCCAATGAAAGATGAAGATACAAGGGGAAAATATATCCGATTTCTCCATTGCGTTTGAAAAGCGAGTTAAATATCCCCAGGGCTCTTCTTCAGGGGACAGAATGGGGCTCTTTCTCATGTCACTCTGCACATCAACCTTGCATACATGGTTTTCCCGTGTTCTTAGAGAATAAGAACTTCTGACACAGAAAGCTCTGCAGAGACTGCTCAGTATTTCGTTTCCGTTTGAAACGTAGGTGAGGGTCCTGACCGAAAGAAGACTGTACTTTGAAAAAAAATCACTCCATTTCAGCAGGACAGCATCTGGATCAGCTCGGGAGGCAGGCTGGTAGTCTTGACAAATAAGATCTATGGGCAATCAGATGAGCACTGGGTCCCACCAGAGCTTGCCAGAAAGTGATAGATGTTGGTGAGAACTGTTATCATCTGGGTCTCCTCTTGTCCAGACTTCGAGTCCCAAATCCAGCTCTCTGCTCAGCTACCAGTGGTGCACCATGGCCCAGGTGAAGCTGCGTGGTCAGCCTGTTAGTGGAAAAGTGCAAACAACCACTATGCCCTCCTCTTAAAAAAAAATTATTTATTTCCTTGTCTGTTTATTTTGGCTGTGCTGAGTCTTCGTAGCTTCATGGCCGTTTTTCTAGTTGTGGCGAGTGGGGGCTACTCCCTAGTTTCAGCCTGCAGGCTTCTCGTTGCAGCGGCTTCTCTGTGGAGCACAGGCTCTTGAGCACCCGCTCAGAAGTTGTGGTGCACAGGCTTCGCTGGCCCCAGCATGCGGGATCTTCCCATGTCTCCTGCCCTGGCAGGCAGATTCGTTACCACTGAGCCACCAGGAGGCCCTGGCCTCTCGTTTTATGCATGACTCCAAGTGCTTCTTCCGGCGTTCGCTTCAGATTCCTTCCACTTGTTTTCATGAAGGCCTCAGGTAGGAATTCTCATGGCTCTTCCTAAAGAGGAAAATTGGGCTGATTCAAATAATCCTGCAGGTTAAATTTGGTTCCTTCAAGACCCTTTGTTTCATACTTGTTCAGCGTTTTAAAGGAGAGTTGTCTGTCCACTTGGTGCACAGCTGTCTATACCTGGCAGCGTCAGTACGGTGGAAAATTCATTTCCTCATCCAGATGTTCTTCTACTCCAGTTCTCCCATACTGGGATAGAGCTAAAGAGACACAAAGGTTCAGCTTAAATACAGTACTTCGGTGGCAGTATGTCCAGGGCCTCATTCATGAGACTTCAGCTTCCAGCTCACCCCTAACCTTGTGGCATTGCCTGTAGAATCTTCTTCCTGCATCTGCAGATTCCTCACCCTTATTGCCCTCATTCCCTCAGGCCAATGTTTGGCAGAAACATACTTCTAGTGGGTTTTACGAGTTTTCCAGGTAGCATCATATATTAAGTATCCTCATTAGCCTAATGTATTGTTGCCACCAGGAACTGACACAGAGAGGAAAAGGGTTTAAAGAATTAACTTGTTAAAAACTCACTTCTATGAAGTCTCTGACATTACTAGCTACATTTCAGTTCAGTTCAGTCGCTCAGTCGTGTCTGACTCTTTGCGATCCCATGGACTGCAGCACGCCAGGCCTCCCTGTCCATTACCAACTCCCGGAGTTTACCCAAGCTCATGTCCATCGAGTCGGTGATGCCATCCAGCCATCTCATCCTCTCTTGTCCCCTTCTCCTCCTGTCCTCAATCTTTCCCAGCATCAGGGCCTTTTTAAATGAGTCAGCTCTTTGCATGAGGTGGCCAAAGTATAGGAGTTTCAGCTTCAGCATCAGTCCTTCCAGAGAATACCCAGGACTGATTTCCTTTAGGATGGACTGGTTGGATCTCCTTGCAGTCCAAGGGACTCTCAAGAGTCCTCTCCAGCTACAGGCTACTCCTTAACACATTTCCCAAACTGCCAGAGTGTAACTGTCATTTAGGACACTGCCTTTGAAAACCAGGGAAGCCTAGGTGGGGCAGTGGTGAAGAATCCACCTGCCAATTCAAGAGATGCAGGAGATGCGGATTCCATTCTTGAGTCAGGAGATGCCCTCGAGGAGAAAATGGGAATCTGCTCCAGTATTCTTGCTTGGAGAATCCCATGGACAGCCCTGGAGNACTGCCTTTGAAAACCAGGGAAGCCTAGGTGGGGCAGTGGTGAAGAATCCACCTGCCAATTCAAGAGATGCAGGAGATGCGGATTCCATTCTTGAGTCAGGAGATGCCCTCGAGGAGAAAATGGGAATCTGCTCCAGTATTCTTGCTTGGAGAATCCCATGGACAGCCCTGGAGGGTTACAGTTTTGGGGTCTCGAAGAGTTGGACACAGCTGAGCACTCACATGTGTGATGCTTTGAAAAACACACTGCTATACCCCTCCCCTGGCCGCCCTGTCTCAGTGGATTTGGATTGGGACCCAGGAATGTATATTTTCAGCAGACCCCACATTTATTAGATGTATTGTATAAAAAAAAATCCCAGGTTGAGTTTTATGATCAGGCAAACTTAAGAAGCTATCTTAATTATTGCTTTGCATCTTCTGCCTGAAGGATCACATCTTAAATCTCATGGCTGAAGTGTGCCTTGTAGAAGTATCTCAACAAAGCGAGAAGGGCAGTTGAATTTTCAAAAAGATGGTTGTAGGGACTGGTGTGTGGAAAGATAATTAAGGAGAGAGGCAGGAAACATGCTTCACAGAAGACAAAGGGACAGAGGGAGCGAGAGGGAAGACAGAGCGCTCCAGCTGCCCAGGCAGTGTGATAGTGACCTCTGCCTTGGCCTTCCTGTGCCAGCCTCTGCACGCTCAAATCGCTCACAGCTGTCAACGGCCCTCCTACTGGGCCTCTCTCTGATTGCATCACTCCCCCTCTCAGAGTCCTGCGCCAAGGCCCAGTCACTGCTTGAGCCAAATGTACACTCTTAATCGCAGGTGTCAAGACACTTAGCCTCTGGTTTCCTGCAACTGATGAGCATCAGCAGCCCAGTTCAGGCTTTTCAACC
>SJYA01014197.1:0-10557 GCA_006410615.1 Neotragus moschatus
CTTTTTCCATGATCCAGTGGATGTTGGCAATTTGATCTCTGATTCCTCTTCCTTTTCTAAAACCAGCTTTAACATCACTAAAAAAGAATATGTTTTCAAGACAACAATGCTATGATGCAACAGAATGAAAATTCTGTATGTCCTTTTGCAGAAAGAAAACTTGGGCCAATAAAAAACAGCAAATAAATTATTGTTGGTTCTTTGCAAGTTGTGTCTGACTCTTTGTGACCCCACAGACTGCAGCATGGTAGGCTCCTTTGTCCTTCACTGTCTTCCAGAATTTGCTCAAATCCATGTCCACTGAATCAGTAGAAAGGTAATGATCACTAATGTCTAGCTGCCTTCCATTTCCAGGTTTATGGAGGATTATAATTCCCTACCTTGTTGAAGTTAGGAGCAGCCAAGTGAATAGCTGTGGTCATACAACGTCAGTGGAAGTAATAGTGATAGGTCACTATTCACCTCTGTGATGAATCTTGAAGCCTCGAAGTAAGAGGTGGCACCAAGATGTTGGAATTTCCTGTCTAGGTTTCTGAGACATAAGCAGAGTCTTTGTTGCTTTAAAGCACTTATATTCGCTGGTGGTTTTGTTTTTTTCCGTGTGTTCTTCTCATATTAGTAATGCCTTTCCTAGTCTGACTTACATACCAACTTAACTTATTTATGTATCATTTTGGTTACTAGCTCCAGTAACACGATTACTGACACTTTTTTATTGAAGAATTACAAATTGATCACTATCTTGTTGACAGATACTTTACATGTAGGTCACAAACTTTTACTAAAATAATAATAAATAAAAATGTAAGAACAAGTTTTGTTTGGGTTTCATCATCACCATTTGAAGACTTTTTTTTACATAAGTCTTATTTTATGCTATTGTGGTTGTATTTGTGTAAACATGTCCCTAAAAAGCTGTATACATGCCCCTGGTGCTAATGGTAAACAACCCGCCTGCCAGTGTAGGAGACACAAGAGACGTTGGCTCAATCCTTGTATCGAGAAGATCCTCTGGAGGAGAACATGTCAAAACCTTCCAGTATTCTTGCCTGGCGAATCCCATGGACAGAGGAACCTGGCGGGTTACAGTCCATAGTGTCAAAAAGAGTTGGACGTGACTGAGGGGACTTAGCATGTGTGTATGCAGTATGCATTTAACTAATCACACCACTAGATATAAATTGCTGATTTCTGTATCGTGTTCCTAACACTAGCTCTTCTACTTATTGAGAAGCTTCCAATGTTCTAAGGTTGAGGGTAGGTAGAGTCCCTTGTTTACATCACAGTTTGGATCATGGTGATAACTATGGAATCAGAGTTTAACTAAGCAGTTCACTGAAGGACAATTTGTTTGATTAGTGTTGTACTATTTTTAAATGTAACAGTAAAATTCTTAATAGTGAGCAGCTCATAAGTATATTTCAAGATATAGTAACCACAGCCACAAACATCCCGTTCTGAAGATTTTCAGAATTAGAAAATAAAAGCTGAAAAGCAGTACAGCATATCCTGTTTAGAAGATATAACATTTATTTGTTTAACATATAAAATATACACAACTAGTCATCAAGAAAGCAAGGTATCTGTTACTGAAGTATCTTTCATTCATTCTATGTGAAGACCAAGCACTTGTAAACACATTTGGACTCTCAGTCATACACCCAGCTTTCAATACTTGTCAAGTGTACTGAGAGAGGCAAGTGAAGTGTAAAGTCAATTCTGGGTCTGAGTCTTTCATGGACTTGGGAAATTACATTCTTTCCTTATTTTACAGGATAAAATGAAGATAAGAAAATAACAGGGAAAATTTTACTTATTTTCTAAATTAGTTAATTCTTCCTTGAATTGTTGTAGGTGTATCTCCACAAAATATGTTTTAGAAATACTCCTCCTCAGAATAACTGAAATGAAGAGAATATGTTGGGGTTTAATATACTCTTACATAAATTCATAATTTTTAAAAACAAAAAGAAAAATTAAATGGTAATAAATAATTTCTAGATTAAAGATTTGGAAATGGGAATCAATTCTTTTTCTGAGGTAATTAACTTATTGTTTGTAGTATAAAATTTGAAATTTGAGTACACATTACCTGAATTCTTTGTGAATGAACAGTTTTACTGATTTTCATATATTTTCTTTGGTGATGGTGGTTTAGTCTATAAGTTGTGTCCAACTCTCGTGACCCCAACTCTTGTGACCCCAGGCTCCTCTGTCCATGGGATTTCCCAGGCAAGAAAACTGGACTTGGTTGTCATTTCCTTCTCCAGGGGATGTTCCCAACCCAGGGATCAAACCCACATCTCCTGGATTGCAGGCAGATTCTTTACAGCTGAGCCACCAGGGAAGCCACATATTTTCCTTGAAAGTGAAAGTAAAAGTGAAGTTGCTCAGTTGTGTTCAACTCTTTGTGACCCATGGACTGTAGTCCACCAAGCTCCTCCATCCATGGGATTCTCCAGGCAAGAATACTGGAGTGGGTTGCCATTTCCTTCTCCAAGGGATCTTCCCAACCCAGGGATTGAACCCAGGTCTCCCACATTGCAGGCAGACGCTTTAACCTCTGCACCACCAGGGAAGCCCTTAAATATGAGAATACAGTCTCTCAGAAAACCTCCTAGAGATACACATAACTTTAGATCCAAGTACTAACATCAAAGATTTCAAGGGAGGAAAGGAAGCCAGGTTGAAAGCAGAAGGGGGAGGAGGTGGGAGATGGGGGGCAAAAG
This sequence comes from Neotragus moschatus, assembly GCA_006410615.1. Classification (NCBI taxonomy): domain Eukaryota; kingdom Metazoa; phylum Chordata; class Mammalia; order Artiodactyla; family Bovidae; genus Neotragus; species Neotragus moschatus. The sequence goes on from SJYA01014197.1 coordinate 2,730, forward strand.
GGGTGGCCTTATAAACGTCTCCTGCCACCTACAGATACCCAGGCATTATGGGACTTTTCCCTGGGCATCCAGAGAAGGGAGGACTGGAACTTGGCCCTACCAGAAATCAGACCAGACCAGAACCAGAATTCGAGGTCTCTGCCAAGAGGAGGTGATCAGTCTCCAATCCTCAGCTCAGGTTGAGGGCCCTTAGGCCATATTCCTGCATCCAGGACCGGGGGACTAGGAAAGCAGGTAAGGATAGGAAGGGTTAAGGAGAGGAAAGAGAGAGGGAAGGGGAGAGAGGTCAATAAAGTCTCTTGTTCCTTACTGGTAGGGGCACTCTGGCCAGTTGTCCGCATCAAGAGGAGACCAGGGACAAAAGGGTCCCAATTGCGGCTGCTGGGTCTGATCCATTGGCAGGCAAGCTGGCCCCTGAGTACTCTGAGTGGTCAGGACATCAATCTTGGTGAAGAAGAGTCCCACCAGAGTCACCATTTGTTGCAGGAAGAGGGACCCCCTTCCAGAGCCTGAAACTTGTCCAAGGAGAGACATGTGCTGACAAAGCAAGGGATTTTATTGGGAAAGGGCACCCGGGTGGGGAGCAGTAGGGTAAGGAAACCCAGGAGAACTGCTCTTAGGTTAATACAAAAAAAATACATTGTTTTAAACTGATATTTTTTTAAGTTCATCTGTGCAAACACTTCTTAAAACTTCTTCTGTTTGGGGGACTCATTTTTATCTGTTCATTTGCTTTGATAATTGACAATTCTATTTTACATATTACCCAAGTGTTTCCTTATGCAGGAAGAAAAAAACTTGGTGACCAAATCTGTGTTACATTTTTCATCAAACACTACAACACCTGGCACTAAGCTTATCACACTGGAAGTGCCTCACACAGAAAAAATAAAACTAAGAGGCCAAATACATTTTGGCTTATATGGCTTATACTTTGGCCCCGATATGAGGAACTGACTCCTTGTAAAAGACCCTGATGCTGAGAAAGATTGAAGGCGGGAGAAAGGGACAACAGAGGATGAGATGGTTGGATGGCATCACCGACTCGATGGACATGAGTTTGAGTAAGCTCCAGGAGTTGGTGATGGACAGGGAAGCCTGGCATGCTGCATTCCATCAGGTCACAGAGACAGACACGGCTGAGCAACTAAACTGTCACTATCTCTTCCATGGTGGTTTGGAAGATTTCTTGATTTTCATAGGAAATAGGTATGTTTGAAAGTGAGGGACAACGTGAGTTTTACTTGGAGAGTGAGAGAAACAATCAACCCTGGAGCCCCCGAATAATGCCTGATTTGGAAGCTGCACTGCTTGATGCAGATGAAATGAGGTGGCCTGGAAGTCATCTCCCTGGGCATCATTATGTCCTTTGACGCCTGCAACTCGTCTGTGATCATGTGCCCTTCAAACTAGACTGTGCCTCACTGACAGCATTTTATAAAATACAAAGAATTCAAAGTGGATGAAACCAATAGGAACCAGTAAAGTGATGTCAGGGGTGAGTCAAAATACTAATATGAACACACGGTGATTCTTCTTCTCTAAGGAAAATATCCAGATTCACACATATCATACATTTCTATAACTAAAGAAGGAAAATAAAAAGAGAATAGCTCTCATAGACCTTTTTTTCCCCTCTCATCTGAGTATATAGGTATAGTCCAATTTGCCCAATTTGGCATTTCTTTTTGAGTGCATCTCAACCTTCACTTTTTTTTTCTGATTCATTTATCTGTGTAACAGAGGTCTAAAAAACAACATGTACCCCAAACCAACGAAACAAAGTAAAAACTACAATTAAACTTGCATCAGATACTCACACTAAAAACTATGTGGTTAAGACCACTCTGCTGTAAGGAAATCAAAGGTGGTGAATCATTTAAAACACTTTAGAATGATTTTACTTTATTTTAAGCAATTGCTTTTACATCAAAGATATTCTATGATGATCCTTCAAAAAAGCAGAAAAAGAATTCTCTGAGTTGAGCTAATACATGTAAATGAAAATAGATGAACAAGATAAAAATAAATCTTCTGTAAGTCCCAAATAGACTACCACTCACAAAACTGGTTTCTCACAGTAAATATCTTAATTACACTATATGAGTGAAAATACACAAACATAGGTATTTTTAGATTTACTGGCTTTTGATCATCAGGAATTATTGTCCACTTTCCAAAGAGTGTGTAACACCTGCCTGCATAGTAGGACCATCCTGTTGTTTAACTAGGGAACTTCAGAATGAAGAGTGCAGTGATTAAGAGCTGGGTTCTTAGTTAAAGCTAGTTTTACTGTCTGCTAAGCCAGAAACTTCTTCACTTAATTTATTTAAACTTCAGTGTCACTGGTATAATGGGGGAAATAATAATATCAACTATAAACTGGCACTTCCCATGCCACTGGCACCTGTCGTCTACCTCTACAAGGATGAAGTTCATGTGTTGCTACAGCTGCTGACTTTCAACAGTCCCCTGAAAGGAGCTCAGGGTTGAGAGCAGAAATAGGGCACTTTGTGCTCAGAGGAAAAACTGGCAGAATAGGTCTTCAGATAGTTAGACATTTTCAGGAGTCAATTTTATGAGCCCAATTCTTGTACCTTCTCATATTTAGAAAAGCACCAAAATCCTTCATGGTGACGACGACTCCTCGTGACTAGCAGAAACCTCCTGCAAAAACATATGGGCGTGATGTACATGTGCTCCACCTTCATCAAATCACATGTATACCTCTTTCTCTGGAGCAGTTGCTCAGAGCTCTTTGAAATGCTGTCTTCTGGCCTATAGTCCTCATTTCTCCCCCAATAAATCCTGACTCATGACTCTCACATCATGTACTTTTGAAGCCGCCAACAGCATCTATCCCAGTTTTGCTGAAGGATAAAACAGAATCCATGTAAGCCTCTTGGCACAGCAGCTTGCATAGTGACTATACGATAAATGGTAGCTGCCCTGATATTCTCTTTAATAAATGAGCAAACCACTCATTTATTCAAATCACTTATTTTGAATAAACATAACAAAGAGGAGCTATTTTGCTGGTTCACAAGGCCAAAAGAATGATAATAAATGAAGAAACTGTACTGATTCTTTCTCCCTTGCAAAGCTGGAGGTGCATTATCTAAGATGGCCATATTTCTTGCTACCTGCAAAGCTGACCTTATATTTCTAGTCAGTATAAAGAGAACTAACTTAAAAAAAAGTAAGTAGGTAGAGCCCTATGTAATCAATTAATTCATCCTCCCTGCTATCAAGCAATACCACTTATACATGTCCCATAAAGTTTACTCTAGTACTGTTGTGTCAAAGATTACAAGTGTTCTACCCCTAGATTCCTTGTTTGCTTTCTCCTTTGTAAGAGAATTCTGATTTTTTAACTGGAACACTGTGCCTCCTACCCCTTCCTCCCAAACCACTGAACGGAATTTCCCAGTCTTTACTGAAACTAGCTATGATAGTTTCATGGGACTGATTCTGATCTGTGAGAAGTACTGTATGGGATTCTGGGAAGACTTTGATTCAAAGCAAGCTGATTCAGCCAGGAAGCATTGCTGCTTCTACATTTCCTTCTCCTGGCCTGTGTCACAGACATGACTGCAGTGGATCTTGCTCATAAACTTGTGAAGAATATTTATAGGGGTACAGCAAAAAGATAGGTGCCCGGATCCCAGATGGCAGACTCCTTACTTTTGAATTTATCTTACTTGAGCAAGAGAAAAACTCCTTTTTTGTTTAAGACAGTTATTTTGGGTTCTTTTGTTATCCACAGCCAAACACAGTTCTTAACTGATAGAAATTTATTCAAATGCTTAAAACATACTTTTGCTAAGTTCCATACATATTCTGAAATATCAGTTTCTACCCAAGTCTCTCTGAAGATATGAAACTGTAAAATGGATTCAAAACGTAAATAAAAAAGTCATTTCAAGATACTGCCAATTCCTGACAAGGGTCTATATCTTGTGCTTTTTTCCCCCCTTAACAGCTGGCATAACACTTGGTAAATGGCAGTAATAGAGACTAGATGGAACAATAAAAAGTAGGGAAAAAGAAATCCCTAGTAGTATCTCTGTGTACCTATGACTGCAAATTTATAATTCTGGATCTCCTTGGTGATGCAGTCAATGTCCAGTGGTGAATGGGGTATTTACCAAGCCTGCTGGTTCCCTCAAGTTATTTAAATAACTTGAAAGTAACTTGAAAATAACATGAGAGGTGACTTAAAAGTCTCAGAGTTAGTGCTTCACCCAGTTAAGAACATTCACCCCAAAATGACTGAGCCTTCGTGGCTGGTCTCTTATCTGTAAGACTAGGGTTCGATGACTTTGAGGGCTCCAGCTTATCCTGGTTATTTTGCTTTGTGATCCCATTTTTTGAGGTGTTCATAAGCATATATATTTTACCTCAGCACTTCTCTGATGGAGATGGCTAATTGTTCTTTTGTGACTCTTCCTTACAGGGTAACAGAGCAATTAAGCTTCTTTTTTTAGTGCTAAAATTTTTGTTGCTCCAGTTTCTCTCTGACAGAATAATTACCATGTGTGTCTCTCATGAAGTCTCAAAGAATTTATTTGAGTCTCACTTACAGGTAAATTTGTTACCTTTTTCCAGTATATGTTCAATTTGTTGCCTCTATCTTTTACTACTTTAGTCCTCAAAAATCTTGCAGATCCTAAATTACTTCCAGAATTTAATGGCCATGACACTTTTCTCTTTCCTGGCCAGATTTCAAGTTCTAATTACTTTTAAAAATATTCTCTCAGAAGGGCATTTTTCTCCTGTTTTGTTATTCATATATATAATTCATTCAGATATGATAGTTGATATATACAAATTCACTTTAGACTCTTTCATTTAAAATGGTTAGATTCTTATCTTTCCATTTTCCTTAATAACTCAGTTCAAACTGATTTTGTCCTGACTAAACAAACAAGTGCTAAAATCTCAGTGGAAGTATATAATCAAATGGAAATGAAGCATTATCTGTGTTACCCATTTGAATATCTGTGTTACCCATTTGAATGCAGAGTTCCAATGAATAGCAAGGAGAGATACGAAAGCCTTCCTCAGAGATCAATGAAAAGAAATAGAGGAAAACAATAGAATGGGAGAGTCTAGAGATCTCTTCAAGAAAATTAGAGATTCGAAGGGAACATTTCATGCAAAGATGGGCACAATAAAGGACAGAAACTATGTGACCTAATAGAAGCAGAAGATATTAAGAAAAGGTGGCAAGAATACACAGAAGAACTATACAAAAAAGATCTTCATGACTCCAATAATCATGACTGTGTGATCACCAACCTATACCCAGACATCCTGGAATGCAAAGTCAAGTGGGCCTTAGGAAGTATCATTATGAAAAAAGCTAGTGGAGGTGATGGAATTCCAGGTAAGCTATTGCAAATCTTAAAAGATGATGCTGTAAAAGTAATGCACTCAATATGCCAGCAAATTTGGAAAACTCAGCAGTAGCCACAGGACTGAAAAGGTCAGTTTTCATTCCAATCGCAAAGAAAGGCAATGCCAAAGAATGCTCAAACTACTGTACAATTGCACTCATTTAACATGCTAGTAAAGTAATGCTCAGTATTCTTCAAGCCATGCTTCAACAGTACGTGAACCATGAATTTCCAGATTCAAGCTGGATTTAGAAAAGACAGAGGAACCAGAGATCAAATTGCCAACACCCACTGCATCACTGAAAAAGCAAGGGAGTTCCAGAAAAACATCTATTTCTGCTTTATTGACTATGCCAAAGCATTTGACTGTCTAGCTCACAACAAACTGTGGAAAATTCTTAAAGAAATGAGAATTTCTCACCTGACCTGCCTCTTGAGAAATCTGTATGTAGGTCAGGAAGCAACAGTTAGAACTGGATATGGAACAACAGACTGGTTCCAAATAGAAAAAGGAGTGCGTCAAGAATGTATATTGTCACCCTGCTTATTTAACTTATGTGCAGAGTACATCATGAGAAACGCTGGGCTGGATGAAGCTCAAGCTGGAATCAAGATTACTGGGAGAAATATCAATAACCTCAGATATGCAGATGACAAAAGACTTACAACAGAAAACTAAGAAGAACTAAAGAGCCTCTTGATGAAAGTGAAAGAGGAGAGTGAAAAAGTTGGCTTCAAGCTCAACATTCAGAAAACGAAGATCATGGCATCTGGTCCCATCACTTCATGGCAAATAGATGGGGAGACAGTGGAAACAGTGATATACTTTATTTTGGGGGCTCCAAAATCACTGCAGATGGTGATTGTAGCCATGTAATTAAAAGATGCTTACTGGTTTTTCCAGTAGTCATGTATGGATGTGAGAGTTGGACTATAAAGAAAGCTGAGTGCTGAAGAATAGATGCTTTTGAACTGTGGTGTTGGAGAAGACTCTTGAGTGTCCTTTGGACTGCAAGAAGATCCAATTGGTCCATTCTAAAGGAAATCAGTCCTGAGTATTCATTGGAACAGCTGATGCTAAAGCTGAAACTTCCATGCTTTGGCCACCTGATGGGAAGAACTGACTCCTTGGAAAACACCCAGATCCTGGGAAAGATTGAAGGCAGGAGAAGGAGATGACAGAGAATGAGATGGCTGGATGGCATCACTGACTCAATGGAAATGAGTTTGAGTAAACTCCAGGAGTTAGCTATGGACAGGGAGGCCTGGAGTGCTGCAATCCATAGGGTCACAAAGAGTCATATGTGACTGAACTGAACTGAAGTGACTGAACTCACCAGGCCTGAAGAGCGGTTTACAGAGCACTACAAGGGATTTTTTGGAAAACCTTGAATTAGCTGTGTTAGGCATAACATTGACAGAGAAATTTCTTACTGAATTTCAAATCAGTTTATGTAATTATTGCATAGGAAAAGTTACATAGGAAAAATGTAAATCAACACTACGGTCATGCACACATCAGTTTCAGCATTTTGTTAAATCACTAAACAAATACATTGTATAAGACACGATGGTTGCTAGATATATAGGGAAGAGAGTAGAGAGGAAATTTAAAAAAAAACAAAACAGAGCAAAGCAAAAAAACTGGAAAAAAAATCCATAAAATATAATTCCTCCTTTCAAATTACAAATTTCCATTTGGGAAGGCAAGCCACAAAAGCTGGGTAGTTAAGCAACATTAACTTGTAAATAACATCACAAGTCATTTCAGTCACCAATACCTGACAAGAGCCTTTCCCTTCATTTCAGGTCTCAATTTAGACCCCAAAGTTTGCTCTTGTATATCTCCACCTTACTGCCCAGGGTGATCTCTGTAGCATACAAACCTGATAATAATATTCTTAATATCATCACATATTTTTTTTTGAGAGGGTCAAAAATCCTTTTTACCTCTACATACGACTTCTTATAATTTAAATTCTGAGAGGAACTATAAGCAGCACCCCATTTCTGAAAATTTCTCTGCAATTCAATAGCTGAAAGCATGACAGGTATGTGTGACAGAACTACCACCATAGAGCCTTCCCTACGGAATGCCCTCTGCCACAGATGGTTGGAAAGCCCCAGTTCTTTGAATTCTGAATTAGTCTCTGACAGACACCTGGAGCAGGCACTGTCAAAGCTGGTTGGGGCTGGGGAGTCTCTGTGCTCCTCAGCCTCCTCAACAGAGATTACCATGGGCAGGGTCTTGGCTGTTCTTTTCTACAAACTCAGGTGACTCCTGGTAAAGCTCTCCACATGCCTACTTGTCTAACAACAGCAGGGGATGGGAGGCTGATTGGGCCAGGCCCTGGGAACTGACATTCACTGGTGATGCTGATTTTGACTGGAAAGTGAGTCCCTCTGCTTGGAAAAGAAAGGGAAAGGGA
>SJYA01014199.1:0-10448 GCA_006410615.1 Neotragus moschatus
TGTGAATCCCTATAATAGACTGACTATTGCTTTCAAACATACACGACAGCCCTTGTGAAATGCAAAGCTGATCTACTCATATTCCCTGCTTAAAATCCCCCACTGGCTTTCCAGGGCTTTCAGGAGAAAGTACAGACTCCTAACCCTTGTTATTATTGTTGTCTAGTCGCTAAGTTGTGTCCGACTCTTTCATAGACTGTAGACCGCCAGGCTCCTCCGGCCATGGGGTTTCCCAGGCAAGAATGCTGGAGTGGGTTACCATTTCCTTCTCCAGGGAATCCTCCTGATCCAGGGATCAAACTTGCTCTCTCCTGCATTGACAGGCAGATTCTTTACCACTGAGCCACCATGGAAGCCCCTCCTAACCCTTCCCCCAACAAAAGCTCCACAATGCTTTCTTGGCCCATCTCCCTCTAGGAAGCCCCTCACAGCATCCCCACTAAGCTGTGCGAATTTCCCCACAGGCACCACAGGGGCTCACACACTCCTGTCCTGAACCTCTGCTGCCTTCACCCGTTGACTCTCCCTTGCACACCCCTCCCGCATATACTCACCTGGGTAATTCGTTCAACTCGGGTATCGGTGCCTCTGGGAGCTCGTCATCCAGTGCTCTGAGAGCCCTGCACCTGTCTCCATCACAGACTTATCACTGATGTCTCCTCAGCCGCCTCCCTCCCTCCGAGACGGGGGACAACTCAAGAGCAGGGGCCGCCACTAGAGTCCTCGGGACTCTGCAGGGCTCTGGCTCAGAGGGAAAGTGGTGGGCGCGAAAGCATGAGCAAAGAAATAAAAGCAACCTGCTGCCTCAGAAAGAGCCTCCACTGAGGCATGACAGAGAGCAGAGCACCATGAGCTTGGGCGAGTCAATTACTTACATCTTCAGCCCTCAGTTTTCACCTTTGCCTAATGGTGCCAATGGTACCTACTTGGACCTGGTTCAACGGGGATGTTCCTAAGATTTTCTTGGTATAAATATTAAGCAAAGAGGCTATTCTATTAAAAGATGCTCCTTGAGAGTGAACCTGCCAATAGTGAATGAGCCAAAGAACCCCCAAGCTTTTATTCACTGGCGTCCATTAGCTTTTCTCTCTGTAGACATGCATGGAGCTTAAGTGACACTTGGCTGGGGCAGGCCCTTTCTTACCAGGAGCTCACAAAGAGAGCCATCTGTCCAGCTCCAGGTGGAACCGTCTCATGCCCGTCCTCCGGGAGCATGAATCAATGAGGCTTCCCTGAGCCTCTGCTTCTTGTGGGGTTTCCATGGGAATCCTCCCACGCATGACAGAGCCAGGAGCCCCCAAGGCAGAAGCTCAGGCTGTCAGTCAGCAAAGAGCACAGGGGATGGGACGAAGAAGGTCTGCTAGGCAGTGACCAAGCCAGCTTGCTCTGCAAGGTCATTTGAAAGAGACACACCTCTAAGGCAGCGAGGCCAGAGGCCCTACATCCAGGTGCATTCCTGGCAGAGTCTGATTCCTGCTCCAGCTGCCCCTGTGCCCCAAGCGTGTGTGGGCAGCTCTGTGGGATAGCTGGCCTCTGTGAGGCTGCAGCAGACCTACCTAGGAGAAAGCGGCTGGGGGTGCGTGAGACATAACAGGACCCTCAAGGAAAAACTTCAAGGAAGAAAACACAGTGACCTTCATGTCTAGCCTGTCATTTATCTCCTTAACCGAACTTTGCTCACTTGGTATAACTGGTTGTCTGAAATCTCAATGCCTAAATGAAAATGGAAACTGCATGCCTCAGGCTTGGTCTAGGGGATCATGATAGGAACCTGCTGGAATTTCTGAAGCTGGATGGGAGGACTTGGGAGCTGCTCTGGGCCCCTCCTTCTGCGCACACCAGCATGCGGAGTTGCAGAGCTCCGGGCAGTTTCCTGCAGCCTTTCTGCGCCAGGGTGCACCTGGCCTGTCTCATAAATGGGGCTCCCCCACTGTTCATCCTCTGCGCGCCTCTTCTCTCGTGATTGGCATTCCCAGCCCTCTGCGGATTCTCTCAAACTGGGTCTCCAGCCTTGCTCTCTCTCCTCAGCACCAGACCCATCTACTCGGAAGCCTCTGGCCACCCCAGATCACCCTAGACTAGCTGCTCCTTCGAACGACGCTGTAAAGCCAGGTGGCCTCTTTCCCCGTGGACACGCCCACCCATTCTAGATAGCAGACACAGCGGCTTAGGGGCCGCAGGCACCTCAGAATCTACACGCCCAGGGCTGAAGGCAGCCTCTTCCTTCTCTGGCAAACCCGGTTCCTCTCTGCTCGTCCTCTTTTCTGCTGTGGATCTCCCTGCCTCTCGCTCTCCCTCAGTGCCTTCGGCTCTTCCTTAGTTCAGATCTTGCCTGGATTACTACAAGGGTCTCCCGGTGGTGCCCCAAGCCATCATCCATGCTGCCACAGGGCAAATCTGACCGAGGCACCCACTCACCTTTTGTTCAGCTCTCCAGGTGGCTTCACCAGGAAGAAGCTGTACCCCTTTCCTTGGTACATAAGAATCCCCAAGACCTGTCCTTGCCTATTTCTCCCATACCAGTCTCCCAGCACAGCCCCCATCAGAGCAGTCACAGTAGACTCCCCTCACAAACCCTGTCCTGCCCATCCTTTCTCCCGGGAGCCTTCTCACCTTCCGTGGCCTGACTGATATTCATTCTCCTCGTACTTCCAGGTGGGGCTGGGCACCGCTGTGGCATTCCTCCATTGCCCTGTGGCCTTATCCTGCATCCCCAGCTGTCTTCTGTACCATGGGCTCTGTTTCTTGCTGGCGAGGCCAGCGCCTGCCCGGTCAGCGCCTGCCCACCCAGCCTCTACCTCCTACCAGCACCTGCTACCTCTGGCTGCATCGGGCTGAAGAAGACACTTCCACTCCACACCTCTTGTACAGTTTGCCTTTTTTTAACAACAAACAACATTGTTCTCTCATGATTAAAGTACACATTTTAAATGGGGATTAACTCAATATGTATAGCAAAAAAATCACACGTAATCCACACCGCCCAGGAAAGTTCTTCTGAGGAAGTTTCACGACACCTGATTTGGGTCTTCGAGCCTCTTTCCCAAAGGACTCAACAGCGATGACTTTTTCCTACAGCTTCAGAACAGATACCTTCTATGAGCCTTATTTACGGACCATATTTTATTCAAAATATTTTATTTAAAAGGTATTGCTGGGGACTTCCCTGGTGGTCCAGTGGTTAAGAATTTGAGCTTCTAACGCAGGGTACTGGGTTTCAGTCCTTGATCAGGGAACTAAGATTCCACATGCTACAACTAAGACCCAGTGTCAAATAAATAAATAAATATTTTAAAAATAAGGGACTTCCCTGGTGGTGCAGTAGATAGGAATCCGCCTGCCCATGCAGAGGACACAGGTTCAAACTCTGGTTGGGGAAGATTCCACACGCCAGGGAGCAACTAAGCCTGCCCGCCACAACTGCTGAAGCCGGCGTATCTAGAACCTGTGCTTTGCAACAAGAGACGCCACTGCAACGAGAAGCCCATGTACCATCCAAGAGTGGCCCCCACTCACTCCAACTAGAGAAAGCCCGTGCAAAGCAACAAAGACCCAGGGCAGCCAAAAATAAATAAGTAATTAAAAAAATAAATCAGAGGTGTCGCTGTTTGGTTTTTTATTGCTGATCTTTCTTACCAAGTGTGTATGGTTATGTTCACATCAGTTATGTGTACCAATTATGTACTTAGTTTTAAAATGACTCTGAGGCAGAGATGTCTGGTAACTTTGCTTTAGGTACCTCCACACCCCCTGATTTTCTGCACTCTATGGCCTGTTCTAGCTGTGAGGTTGCCTGAGACACTTCTTTCCTGTACCAACAAAGAAGGGGCCCTTGAAGACCCTGGCTATGTAACCACGTCAGCCATCATTCTCTCGGGGAGAATCAAGTAACCCCTCTAGGGTGAAGAGAACTAGGTCTTTTCCCAAAGAGGAGGGGAACTTAGCACTGGCCCAGGTCTTGGCCACTTTCTGGAGTAGAAGTGAAGCTCCCCAAGGACAAGCCTGTCCAAGTGAGGAGGACCCAGGTTTGCTAAAAGCCAAGGAAAAAGTCTTTGAAGTGTTGGAGCAAAGCCAAAAAGGTCAGGGGGTAGAGGTTAATAAGAGAGGAAAACAGTGAGAAAGGGGTGAAAGGAGGCAGGAACCAGACCTGCCGGTCTTTGGTGGCACCTTCATCTTACTCCTGGGCAGCCTCAAGGAGATTCTAAGACTAGGAGGGATTTGATCTATCTTATATTTTTAAAAGATGCTTCTGATAAATGATTATTATTTGCTAATGTGATATGTGAAAACTGTCTTGTAGTTTGAACTTGAATTTTTCCTATTCTAGAAAATTGATGTAGAGTAACTTGTCAAAGGCTTGTTATTTCAGTTTTACTTTGTGCATGTGAACCGTGAATGGTCTTTTTCTTGTTGGCTTGAGGACATTTTTACACATTAAAGAAATGAGCCCTTTGTGACAGGAGTGAAATTTCTCCCAGTCTGTCATATCTTTTCACTGGTTCTGGTGATGTCCCTGTAGATTTTCTTCTTCTATAACTGAGTTTACCAGTCTTTTAAGCAAAACAGATATACAGCCTGGAGAGAGATTTGAGTAGAATGGTCACCAAGCACAATTTTGTTTGTTGTTTGCCTAAGGTGGCTTAAATTCCTTTTATTGGTACTTTTAAAGGAAGTGTGTAAAATGGAGTCTATCAGAGGGTTATGTATCTCAGGAGGATGGTGTTTTGTGTCTCAAACATCTTTCTATCGAGCTACCAACACAGTGTCTTTCTACAAACTCCATTAATCAGCAGCACTTTTTGAAAAATGGAGTTGTGGAGGATGAAGGATCCCCCATCAGTCTCAGTGACAGAGAGACTGCAGAACTGGGTTGGAGGAGAGGGGCATCAAGGGGGAAAGAGAGGGAGAGGCGGGAGAGATGTGTTGCAAGGGCGCTTTTTCCTTAGGTGCAAAGACCGCCCGGAGGGGGAAGGGCGGGCAGCTCCCGTATTCTCCTTTTAAATAGCGTTTCCCCCAAGCTCAGGCACGTCTTCCGGATTGATGCTCATCGATTGCAGGCGGACGGAAGGTGGATGGAGGATGGAGGCTCTGATTCCTAGAGAGGAGAGAACTCCTTCAACCCCTAAACTCCCCCCAGGAGGAGGCTGGGGCAGACGAGGAAACTGAGCTGGAAAAGATTAGAGTACTTGTCCAAGGTCACACTGCGGGCTGCTGGTGGAGGCGGAATTTGAACTCAAGCCTTATTCCAGAGTGCTCTCCATCTCCTAGCGCTATGGCCCACAAGTGCCCTCCTCTCTCTGCCAGTCCTCAACAGCCCATGCTCCTCCATCCCGGAGGAGGGAGCGGTCACCGCCCCCCTCTTCCCCCAAGCCCTCTTCTCCCTCCAGGGAGATGTCCTGGGCTCGTCGTCCCCTCCTGGCTCCGAGCCCGTGGCGCGTTTTGCTCTACCAGGGCGGACACATTTGCCGCGCTCCAGGCTCTGGCCTCCTCCCTTCTTCCCAGACCCCACCCCACCTCCCCTGCCCGCGACTCACTCTGCAAGCGACCCCTTCCCTTCCAAAGCATCGCCAAGTTTGTCTTCAAGCAAGGCCAGGAGCTAGCCCCAAGCAGCGCTCGGACTGGGCGACCAGCCTCACTATCCAGCGTCAAGAGTAAACAGTAACAACAGCCCCCATTTCACCAGTACCCACTGCGTGCCAGGCGCTTGACTTCCATCGCTCTGAACTGCCCCCGCCCCCCAACCCGGAGGAACAGACTCCTGGAAATTACTGTCCCCAATACATCGACGAAAGAACTGCTGCAGCTCCGGAAAGTTGGATGACACGCTTGGGCTCACACAGCTAACAATAATGCTGGCTAACGTTTGATCTAGTGATTCTTATGTGTCAGGAACAGGTCTACGTACATTACGAGGACCACCCCATAGATGCTACTAAGGGCCCTATTAAAAGGGTAACATTATCACCCCCATTCTACGGATGAAGAAATCAAGGTTTGATGCCTTGTCCAAGGTCACTCATTCAGTGAATGACAGATCATGGACCTAAACCCAGGCAGGGTGACTCGGGCGGGGGCGGGTGGGTGTTAGTTTTTTGTGCTGTCTCCATTACGCAGAAAAGCAGCGGGCTTCGAACCTATGACACCAGGGGCCGGCCCCAAACGCCCAAAGGCAAACCAACCAGCTCGGATTGCCACAGTCCGCAGAGAGGAATTCCCGGGGATCTGGAACGGACCCACGCCAGGAGCGCGGACTGTGGCCAGTGCCGGCCCGCACGAGGTCCGCGCAGCCAGACCTCGGCTCCCGCGCGCCTCTCACCAGAAGATGGAGAATACTCACCATAAAAGAGAGGGCAAGCGCCTGCCCTGGAGGAATCGCCAGCGCTGGCAGGTCCTGGACTCCGAGGAGAGACGTCTGCGTCCGCTGCCACCCGCTCAGGGGCGCCCGAGCGACCCCGAAGATGCCGGCTTGTTCCCCGGGGCCAGGGGCGCGTCCTCACGGCTAGAGCCCCGCAGCAGCGCCCCCTCTGCTCAGCAGGGTGGCCCGGAGTTGGAGCGTTCTTGGGGAAGTTGGCGCTCCAGCGCGGCGAGAGGGCGCAGGAGGTCGGGTGGGAGAGGGGAAGCGTCTTTCTGCGCGGATCCCGGGGGCGCGCCAAGGCCTGCGCTCCAGCGGTTCCTAAGCTCCGCGCTGGACCTGGAGGGCGGCGAGTCCCGAGCTCAAGGCGCACGGGCCGCGCCTCTGCCGTCCGCCCCTGGCGCGCCCGGCGTCTTCTCCCTCTCCCTGGGCGCACGCATTGGTGTTCGAAACTGGGGCCCGGGTCCGGGCTACGGTGCGCTCATCGCCCTCCCCAAGGAGCTGGGCGTCTTTGTGCGCGGGGCGCGCCGGCCGCCGCGGCCAGCTCTGGATGCTGCAGCCGCCGCCGCCTCCCCCTCCTCCTCCGCCGCCGCCCGCTCCCCGCCTTCCCGGCCGGCCCAGAGGCTGCAGCTGAAAGCCGATCCGGCTGAGCTCATCCCTGAAGGCCACTAATCCAATAGCCGCGGAAGGCGCGGCCGCCGGGAACGCCCCTTCCCCCACCATCCCGCGCCCCGGCCCGTCCCAGCTCGGGCCGCTGCCGGCGCCGCCACCTTTCCGAGGCCACCAGCTGGCGGGAGAGGGAAGTGGAGCCCGCGGCCGCGTGCCGAGTCGGCGCGGTCGCCATTCACTCGCCCGCTAGCCCGCGCACTCCCTCACTCACGCACTCATTCATGCGCGCCTCCCCACCCCCATTCATTCAAGCGCGCCGGGAGCGCCAGAGTGGGTGCCCCTGAGCCGGAGGAGACAGTCTCCTCTTCGGCAGCTTTGCTGTCTTTACCCAACTCGTGTGGGAAATAGCAGCCGGGGAAAGAGCTTGGTTTAATGACCTCTTCCTCAGGAGCGTGTCTACACTTTATTTTTTAAAGATCAGATTCCAGCTCATCTTCTAAAGTCCAATTTCATACCTCTCCTGCTTCTCGGAGCCTTCCCCCGACCACTCGAGGAGCAAAGGGGTGTTTCTACTCTGCCTGCTGCCAGGATTGGAGGTGGGCCGCCGGTTTGCCCTCCTGGAGCGTAGGAAGAGGGCGTGGCCAGAGCGGAGGCCAAAAGGGTGCTTGTAGTATCTGTGCTCTCTCTGGAAAATTGACAGGTACTGGCCCGGGTGCCTTTTGTGCTCCCAGAGGTGATCTTAGTTCATTCCACAATGATTGGTCTGACCTCAGCCCTCTCTATGCCGGATACTAAACGGCCTAGGGGCAGAGCGCCGGTTCAGCTGGGACGCAGACAAGTAAAAGGTAACTCAACCTAGGGAAACAGATGGCAGCTTTGTCTGGGAAGGGCAATCTGGAAATGCTTCCTAGTCGAGGTAGCTACATGAATTAGCCATGGAGACAGAGGGACAGGGTGGTCATCTGTTTAGGTACCTATCACAGCCTGGAGCCTCTGGTATATACCGGAGTGTTAACGATAAGGTAAGATGTGGCTGGAGGAATGGACAGTGGCTAGGGTCTTCGAAGTCAACTAGAGTTTGATCTTTCCTCAAGACTAGTTGAGGCCTTTAATCAAAAGAGGAGAAGGGGACGACCGAGGATGAGACGGCTTGATGGCATCACTGACTCAATGGACGTGAGTCTGAGTGAACTCCGGGAGTTGGTGATGGACAGGGAGGCCTGGCGTGCTGTGATTCATGGGGTCGCAAAGAGTCGGACACGACTGAGCGACTGAACTGAACTTAATCAAAGTAATGCTTATCAGATTTACTTTCTCCAAAGATCTCTCAGCAGAGTGAAAGCAAGCTTGGAACTCCTGATACAGTCCAAGCAAAAGACNGGCCTGGCGTGCTGTGATTCATGGGGTCGCAAAGAGTCGGACACGACTGAGCGACTGAACTGAACTTAATCAAAGTAATGCTTATCAGATTTACTTTCTCCAAAGATCTCTCAGCAGAGTGAAAGCAAGCTTGGAACTCCTGATACAGTCCAAGCAAAAGACGATGCTTCACAAACCAGTTTAGTCATTGGTCAGACAGCCAAAGGGGGTATTGATCAAGTATTTATTTGCACTTATCCTACTGTTCTGTCATTGCCTGTTTGTATGTGTCTCCCTCCTAAAGCTGTGAACCACTTCAAAGGGCAAGAATGCTTTTTATACTGTCTGAATTCTTTATACCCACCCAGAACAGATGTTGAATAAATGTACTTTGAATTGACCTGAGTGATATTCTGACCTGGACTCACATTTACTGTATTTGGGGGTCTCCCCAGCAGTCCTTTCTATTCCCCATCAGGAAACTCCTGGAGCACCTACTCTGCAAGCTCCCGAGGGGGCTATGGACACCGATGAGGGGCAAGGAAAGAAAATTTGGGGGAAAAGATACAGAAGCCAAAGGGAATTGAAAGAAAAATTTCAGTGGTTTCTCCACCTGAACCTAGTCTGGCTAACAGGGAGGGGGAGGGAGGGATATGCCCATCACTTGCCCTCTTTGCTAGGAAATATCACAACAGCTCCAAGGACAAGATAGGGAATGAACAATGGTCACAGTTTGAGAAACTAATTTTTACCAGGGGGCTCCAGATAGGTTCACCCTGCTGACCTCTCCAGATGTGCCTTAGGCCCAAAGATGTAGACACACCACCACTCCAAGTGTCCCTAAAATACTCCAGCCCCTGTATACCAAGCAAAATGATTTGTCATTTTGGGAGAAGTCAGAATAGCCTGGCTGTTATTTAATAAAACTTCACATTGAGGTAAGCAGCCTCTAAGACGTCTCCTGCAATCTCTGTCCCTTGGTTTCATACCCTTGTGTAACTACTCTGTTTAGGTGTGGCCGGCCTCACGGACTTGCTTCTCACCAAGAGAATAATGTGGAAGTAATGGATGGCCCAGCCAAGATTAGGTTATAAAAGATTGTGGCTTCCGCTTTGAGTACGCACGCTCTGTCTTTGGCATGTTCGCTCTCTCTCTCTCTTTCTCTCTTTTGAATTAGCTCTCTGGAAGAAGCCACCTACTATGTGCTGAAGCAGGCTTGTGGAGAGGCCCATGTGGTGGGGACAGAGACTGCCAACAACCGTGCGGGTAAACTGAGAAGCTGATCCCACCCTCCAGTCCTAGCTGGGCCTTCATATGAGAAGGCAGCCCTGTCTGACACCTTGACCGCAATTTCGTGGAGACTTTGAATCAGAGAAACTCAACTACACTGTGCCCAGATTCCTGACCACGGAAAATGTAAAAGAATAAATGTTCATTGTATTAAGCTGTTCTTTTTCGGGGGTAATCTGTTGTGCACCAATAGATAACTCATGCAAGATGTTCTTAACTACCCAAAGGCGATTCAAAAAACAAACCCTTGAAGAACTAGCCAGTCTCACTCCAAAGAAAACACATATTTCACAGGTATGGCCAGGCAGCCTTTGGGTTTAATTTCAATTCAGGCTCTTTGAGTCTTAGCTTTTTCACTGTAAAATGGGGAAAGAAGAATTTCCTGAGTATGGTTATATGTTGTAGCATTTACATACAGAGTAGGTACTCAATAAATCTTTTTCTTCTACTTCTCAGCAGTAGACAAAAATCCGCAGCATTCTTGGAATTCTTGGGCTAAGGCAAAGTTAGGCCTGGAGCAGAAGGTCCATGGAGGGGCTATTACTGTCAGGGGTCCAGAATCGCTGTTTATAATGGAAAGCTGTGGACTTCCATAGTGGGCCAATATTTAAGAATCCACCTGCCAATGCAGGGAACACAGGTTTGATCCCCAGTCTGGGAAGATCCCACATGCCGCAGAGCAACTAAGCCTGTGGGCCACAACAACTGAAGCCCATGCACCTGGAGCCCAAGCTCTGCAACTAGAGAAGCCACCTCGGTAAGAAGCCTGTGCATGGGAGAAAATAATAGCAAATGAAACAACTGACAAACAACTAATCTCAAAAATATACAAGCAACT
>SJYA01014200.1:0-10433 GCA_006410615.1 Neotragus moschatus
ACCAAAGGAGGCAGCAATACTTTCTAACTTATTCTATGAAGCCATCATTGCCCTGATAATAAAACCAGACAAAAACCCTACAAGAAAAGAAAGCTAAAGACCAATAGTTGTTACATATATTGATTTTAAAATCCTCAATAAAGTACTTACAAAGAGAATTCAGCACATTAAAATGATTATACATCATGACCAAATGAAATTTATCCCTGGCATACAAGAATGATTTAACATATGAAAACCAACTAAAAAGCAACACACCACATTAACAGAATGAAGACACAAAATCACACAATCATCTCAAGTGATGTAGAAAAACGTACCTAACAAAACTAAAAATTCAACACTTTTTCATGATTAAAAAAAAAAGAAGAAAACTGGGACTAGAGGGAAACTACCCCAACACAATAAACACTATCCTTAAAGAACCCACAATTAACATCATATTCAATGGCAAAATACCATAATCTTTTCTTCTGAGATCAGGAACGAGATTAGGATACCCACTTTTACCACTTCAACCCAGTGTTGGAATTTCTAGCCAGAACAATCAGGTAAGAAAAATAAAGAGTATCTAAACCGGAAAGGAAGAGGTAAAATGATCTCAGTCACAGATGACATGCTCTTTTTAAAAATTTACTTTATTGAAGTACAGTTGACATATAATGGTGTGTTAATTTCTGCTATACCACAGTAATTCAGTTATCAGGTAGTAAAGAATCTGCCTATAATGCAGGAGACCTAGGTTCAATCCCTGGGTTGGGAAAAATCCCCTGGAGGAGGGCATGGCAACCCACTCCAGTATTCTTGCCTGGAGAATTCCCACGGACAGAGGAGCTTGGTGGGCTACAGTCCATGGGGTCGCAAAGAGTCGGACACGACTTAGCAACTAAGCACAAAGCACGTACATACACTGGGTTGACCAAAAAGTTTGTTCAAATGTTTCTGTAACATCTTATGGAAAAATCCAAACAACCTTTTTGGCCAACCCAATATATACATTCTTTTTCATATACTTTTCCATTATTTATGGTTTACCACGGGATACTGAATATAGTTCCTTGTGTTATACAGTGGGACTCTGTTGTTTGTTCACTCTGTATAATAGTTTGCAATAGATGATATGATCTTATATACAGAAAATCTAAAGATTCAACAAAAAAAGAGAGTACACACACAAACTCAGCAAAGTGGCAAGATAAAAAAAATCTACACAAAATCAGTTGTGTTTTTTTATTCTAACAATGAACAAGTCAAAACAGAAATAGAGAAAAGGATTTCATTTACTATAGCATCAAAAAGAATAAAATACTTAGGAATTAACTCAAAGGAAGTAAAAGATTTATACACTGGAAGCTACAAACACTGTATAAAGAAGACAAAGGTAAATGGAAAAACATCAAGTATTTATAGATTATAAGATTTAATATTGATTAGATGTCAATACTACCCAAAGTGATCTAGAGATTAAATGCAAGTCCCATCAAAATTCTAATGCCATTTTTGGGCAAAAATAGAAAAATCCACATTAAAATTTATATGAAATCTCAAGAGACCCTGAGAAGTCAAATAATTTTGAAAAAGAAGAACAAAGTTGGAATATTTCACGATTTCAAAACTTATACAAAGTTACAGTATGGAAGCATCATGGTACTGGCATAAAGGTACATACAGATCAATGGAACAGAACAGGAAGTCTGAAAACAAAGCTTTGCATATAAGGGCAAATGATTTTTGACAAGGGTGCCAAGACTATTCAATGGAGAAAAGATAGTCTTTTTAACAAATAGTGCTGGGAAAACTGGATATGCACGTTCCAAAAAAAAAAAAAGAAGAAGTTGGACCCTTCATGTGTGTAACACCATACCCAAAATTTAACTCAAAATGAATATATGACTTAAATATAAGACCTAAAACTATAAAATTCTTAGAAGAAAACATGGGGCAAAAGCCTCATGAGGATTTACCACTGATTTCTAGAATACCAAAAACACAGGAAACAAAGGAAAAAATAGACAAACAATTGGACTTCCTCAAGATTAAAAGCTTCTGGGTGAATTCCTGGCAGTCCAGTGGTTAGGACTTGGCACTCTCACTACTGGGGTCTGGGTTCAATCCCTGGTTGGGGAACTAAGACTCCACAAGCTGAGCAGTGTGGCCAAAATAAACAAACAAAAGCTTCTGTATGTCAAAGAAGACATCAAGAGAATACAAAGGTAAGACTAGGAAAAATATTTTCTAATTATATATCTGATAAAGGGTTAATATTCAAAATATATTAAGTATTCCTATAACTCAACAATAAGAAAAAAACAATTAAAAAATGGGCAAAGGACTTGAACAGACATTTGTCTATAGAAGGTGTACCAGTGGACTCTAATAAGCACATGAAAAGATGCTCAATATGTTAGGAAATAAAAATTCAAACCACAATATTCTATCTCACATTTGTTATTATGGCAAACATATATGTGTGTGTGTGTGTGTGTTTTAATTATATATATAGAGAGATGGAAAGTAACAAATGTTGGCAAAGATATGGAGAAACTAGAACCCTTCTGAACTGCATTGGTGATCATGCACCAGCTAGGAGAAAGAAAGGTTTGACTCAGTCTCTTTCAAAATCTCTGCTGATGCTTGAAAGGCCAAAAATTCCAATGTTCACCCCCATCATTCCAGTTTGGCTTTGAATGTAGCCACTTTATACGCCAACCTAAACACACTGTCATTCTCCCGTAAACTGACATATGGAGTCTGTTGAGCAGGTTGAATATGTCACTCAATTAAGGACTCTGGAATGTCTCTCATAACTCAAAAACTCTGGCCAGTGATCTACCTTTAGAAAGCATCTCACTTCTGTGTATAAGAGAAGACATGTGTACTCCATATCCATCTCACAGAGCTGTGCAAACAGACCTGAGTTAAGGGCATGTACGTTAATGTGGTTGATGATTTTAATCACATTCTGCAAAACGTTGTTAAGGTGACATTTTCCAGCTAGCCAGCATTTCTCTATGGATAACACAGTGAGCAGACTCACATTCGGAAGTGACCTCTTTGACCCAAGTACATTACTTTGCCAACAAAGGTCCATCTAGTCAAAGCTATGGATTTTCCAGTAGTCATGTATGGCTGTGACAGTTGGACTATAAAGAAAGCTGAGTGCTGAATAACTGACGCTTTTGAACTGTGGTGCTGGAGAAGACTCTTTGAGAGTCCCTTGGACTGTAAGGAGATCCAACCAGTCAATCCTTAAGGAAATCAGTCTTGAATACTCATTGGAAGGACTGATGCTGAACCTGAAACTCCAATGCTTTGGCCCCCTGACGCGAAGAACTGACTGATTGGAAAAGACCCTGATGCTGGGAAAAACTGAAGGAAGGAGGAGAAGGGGACGACAGAGGATGAGATGGTTGGATGGCATCACTGACTTGATGAACATGAGTTTGAGCAAGCTCTGGGAGTTGGTGATGGACAGGGACGCCTGGCGGGCTGCAGTCCGTGGGGTCGCAAAGAGGCAGACATGACTGACCAACTGAACTGAGCTTAATGAAACCAGAAAGCCATCTAGTGGCTTTCTGACCATCTAATAATGGTCTAAAGACATTACTATGGTCTCTGTGCAGTCAAACCTTTCTGCTAAGGATAATCTGTATTTGCACCCATCCCTCAACTCCAGCAATAGCATCAACACCTCAGTTCCACACCAGATCAAGCACCAGATTCTCATCAAGAGTGAGCAACCCAGATCCCTCGCATGTACAGCTCACAGTAGCATTCACACTATTACAAGAATCTAATGCCACTGCTGATCTGACAGGAGTTAAGAGCTCAGTCATGGCAGCCACTCTGTCCATGCATATACAGACACAAAATGACCAATTCTGTTTTCCTGGTATCAAATCATTCTTGAATAGTTCTGCAGCTGTGATGCTGGTTGCCAACAAAAGTGCACGTAACATAGCCCCCTGCAAATCTTCCTGAAAAACAGATTGCACAAAAACAGGCACTGTTGTCCTGTTTTCAACATCGGTAGACCCATCAACCTGGATTGCGTACCACAGTGACTTATTAATCCTCTCTAACAATTGTGCCTCAATATCCTCTGCCGTTTCATCCATTTGTCTAGTTACAGTGCTAGCCGAAAGAGGAACACATGCCACCTTTTGAACTGCAGCCTCTCCTAAAGTTCATGATAAATGAACTTTAGCAGCAGACAGGATCAACTCTTCACCAATAGTAAAGGACTTCTTACCTTTAGCAATGCAGTTAGCCCTAAGAACGATGCTCAGTGCAGACACATTTGATGAAGTAGTGGCCTTCAGTAATTGCTTCTGTTCTTCGTATTCACTTTCTCTTTTTCCCCCCTTTGAAAAACTCCAGAGACTTGCATTTTATTGCAGGGTGTTTGGTCTTCCTGTGGTAAAGCAGTTTCGAGGGTTTCGAAACTCTGTTGGATAGCCAGTCATCACATATTATACAAAGTGGGCTTAGAGAATGTGAATCACCTGTTTCAATAAACCTGTAATTTAAGTTGGACTCCTGGTATTCTATTTAACTTTTATTTTTACTTTTGGCTGCCAGGTCTTCGCTGCTGTGCGCAGGCTTTCTCTAGTTGTGGAGACTGCAGGCTTCTCATTGCAGTGGCTTCTCTTGTTGCAGAGCATTGGCTCTATAATGCAAGGGCTTCAGCAGTTGCAGCTCTTAGGTTCTGGAGCACAGGCTCAGCAGTTGTGGCGCAAATGTTTAGTTGCCCTGCAGCATGTGGGATCATCTTGGACCAGGGATCAAACCAGTGTCCCCTGCATTGTAAGATGAATTCTTAACCACTGGACCACCAAGGAAGCCCAATTTTCTTTTAAACGCAGCTTTAGTTTTGTTGGCAGTCTTAGAGCCTTCTGCTGTCCCATTATTGTGTCTTTTCCCCTTTTCAAAGAAGCTCTCCAGTGATGATTGTTTTTTACTTATTTTGGCAAGGGTTACTTTGTGGGTTTATCAAAAATGTGACTGAGACAAGTGTGCAATGAGGGAAAGAGATGTGGATAGAGTGATAAATAAAATAATGGACAGGCAATGCATGGACTAAAATAAGTGTAAGATTCTGACTTAAAGCCCACCACTAGATGCAGCTGTACAATTCATCAACTCACTTGCCACTATAAAGCCTGCCACCAGATACATCTTAGTTGTCACTTGCCACTCACTGACAGGGTTTTGATATCCGTCTTCAAGCAATTGATTTATTATGGTCTCTGGGCAGTCAAACCTCTCTGCTAAGGATAATCTGTATTTGCACCCGCACCCCCAGCAAAAGCATCAGCACCTCAGTTCCACATCAGATCAAGCATTAGATTCTCATAAAGAGTGAGCGGTCTAGATCCCTCGCACGTACAGTTCACAGCAGCATTCACACTATTATGAGAATCTAATGCCACAGCTGATCTGACAGGAGTTAAGAGCTCAGGTGGTAAATGCGAGCGATGGGGAGGTGCTATAAATACAGATGAAACTTCCCTTGCTCTCCTGCTGCTCACCTCCTGTCATGCAGCTTACCACTCACCTCCTGCTACCGGGACTCCTGCTCTGTAAGACACTAGGGATCCAGGAATGAAAAGAAATGTTTTGTTTCCTCCAGGAGCCTAGTTTAACATGAGAAATAAATTAATTCAATGTGCAATCAATGCACAATGTGATCACTTCTACAACAAAAACAAAAGATAGAAACAGAAGCAAATGTGCGTTTTAAATAGTATCCAAACTATTCTTAAGACAGGGGCGGATATAGGCAGGAAAGATGTTCAGGTAATAGTTACAGCTTCCTAGGATTTTAGGGGACTGGTAGTTTGCTAGTGGAAATTTCGGAGAAGGCAATGGTACCCCACTCCAGTACTCTTGCCTGGAAAATCTCATGGACGGAGGAGCCTAGTGGGCTGTAGTCCATGGGGTTGCTAGGAGTCGGACATGACTGAGCAACTTCACTTTCACTTTTCACTTTCCTGCATTGGAGAAGGAAATGGCAACCCACTCCAGAGTTCTTGCCTGGAGAATCCCAGNCCACTCCATTACTCTTGCCTGGAAAATCCCATGGGTGGAGGAGCCTGGTAGGCTGCAGTCCATGGGGTCGCTAAGAGTTGGATATGACTGAGCAACTTGACTTTCACTTTTCACTTTCATGCACTGGAGAAGGAAATGGCAACCTACTCCAGGGTTCTTGCCTGGAGAATCCCAGGGACGGGGGAGCCTGGTGGGCTGCAGTCTATGGGATCGCAGAGAGTCGGACACGACTGAAGTGACTTAGCAGCAGCAGCAGCAGTAGCAGTGGAAATTTAAAAACGGAATCTTCCCTTTTGTCAAAATGGAAAGATATGTGCTTTCCCACCCTTTTTCTTAGTATATTCTTTGAGAAAACTTTTATTTGTAAATCATTCCTCTGTGCCTTTGATACGTATTTAAACTTGTAAACCTTCTGTTAGCATTACAAACCAGCACTAAAAATTCTTGAGAGCTTGGGAGCCATCTCTTTGAAATATAAACATCAAGAAATATAGTGATACTATCTTCCTGTCCTTGTGAAAGTTTAGCCTAGTGCTTAGTTCCACACTGGCACTATCTGCTCATCATAGGATACTAGAAGTTTTCTTATCACTAGGACATATTGCCCAACTGGGTGGTGAATTTAGGATAAATACAAAAAAATGTATAGCTGTGTTGTTGGCAGTCCCCTTGAAAGTGAAAGTGTTAAGTCGCTCAGTCATGTTGACTCTCTGTGACCCATGGACTGTAGCCTGCCAGGCTCCTTTGACCATGGAATTTTCCAGGCAAAATTACTGGAGTCAGTTGCCATTCCCTTCTCCAGGGATCTTCCTAACCCAGGGATCAAACCCAGGTCTCCCACACTACAGGCAGATTTTTTTACCCTCTGAGCCACCAGGATGAAGACAAATGACAACTAACCTCAAGAACATGTATTCTCATGAATATGTAATTCTCAGCTACATTAAAAAAGGGTGTTTTTTTTTTTTTTTTTTTTTTTTTTTTGTGTGATCTCATCAGCAGGTTACCTATGCAGTCTAGTTTAATTCTTATTCAATAGTGACAATGTTTTCTGTCTTTTGCAGAGGATTTTCTGGGTTGGCAGGAGATTTAACAAAACTTTCCCCAATATTATACATATGAAGGGATAAGCATGAGGGTAGAAGGCACAATCAGTATCTTTTTTTTTTTTTTTTTTTTACCCCAGATAGGTTTTTGGCCTTACTTTCTAAAGCATTCCCTTGATTTATCCAATTATCAGTCAGATTCAAAGTTATATCTTAACGAAAATGAGACTTTAATTGGCACTTTCACAAGGCTTCTTGTGAACCAGAGACTGAGAGAATTAAAATCGGTATGCTGGGAATTATACATAACAGTATAATTATACAGGGGTGTAGTACTGCACATTTTTGAACACTCTCTGTCTTACTGAAAAAAGAAATGCTGGTCTAGACAATGTTTTTGGCAATGTCAATTTAAAAAAATTTTTATTATGGAAAAATTTCAATATATATGAAAGTAGAGAGAATTGTACAATGCTTCAAAAACCACCAAACCACTTCATATATAAGCTTCACTCCTCTTCCATCAGATGGGCGAAAGCAAATCCCAAACATATCATCTCATCTGAAAATATTTCCAAACACATTTCTCAAAGAGCATTAAAAAAAGCAACAAAAAGCAAAACATTTCACAGCCAATGAAATTAACACTATTTACTATAGCATCTTATATACAGGCAGCATTTGAATTTCCCTATGTGAAAGTCTTTGACTGTGTGGATCACAACAAACTGTGGAAAATTCTGAAAGAGATGGGAATACCAGACCACCTGTCCTGATTCTTGAGAAATCTGTATGCAGGTCAGGAAGCAACAGTTAGAACTGGACATGGAACAACAGACTAGTTCCAGACATGGAACAACAGACTAGTTCCAAATAGGAAAAGGAGTATATGTCAAGGCTGTATAATATCACCCTGCTTATTTAACTTATATGATGTATGGCAAAACCAATACAATACTGTAAAGTAAAAAAAATAATAAAATAAAATATGAAAAAAAACTTATATGCAGAGTACATCACGAGAAATGCTGAGCTGGAGGAAGCACAAGCTGGAATCAAGATTCCTGGGAGAAATATCAATAACCTCAGATATGCAGATGACACCACCCTTATGGCAGAAAGTGAAGAACTAAAGAGCCTCTTGATGAAAGTGAAAGAGGAGAGTGAAAAAGTTGGCTTAAAGCTCAACATTCAGAAAACAAAGATCATGGCATCCAGTCCCATCACTTCATGGCAAATCGATGGGGAAACAGTGGAAACAGTGTCAGACTTTAATTTTTTGGGCTCCAAAATCACTGCAGATGCTGACTGCAGCCATGAAGTTAAAAGACGCTTACTCCTTGGAAGGAAAGTTATGACCAACCTGGATAGCATATTCAAAAGCAGAGACATTACTTTGCCAACAAAGATCTGTCTAGTCAAGGCTATGGCTTTTCCAGTGGTCATGTATGGATGTGAGAGTTGGACTGTGAAGAAAGCTGAGCGCCAAAGAATTGATGCTTTTGAACTGTGGTATTGGAGAAGACTCTTGAGAGTCCCTTGGACTGCAATGAGATCCAACCAGTCCATTCTAAAGGAGATCAGTCCTGGGTGTTCTTTGGAAGGAATGATGCTAAAGCTGAAACTCCAGTATTTTGGCCACCTAATGCGAAGAGCTGACTCACTGGAAAAGACTCTGATGCTGGGAGGGATTGGGGGCAGGAGGAAAAGGGGACGACAAAGGATGAGATGGCTAGATGGCATCACCAACTTGATGGACGTAAGTTTGAGTGAACTCTGGGAGATGGTGATGGACAGGGAGGCTGGGCATGCTGCGATTCATGGGGTCGCAAAGAGTTGGACACGACTGAGTGATTGAACTGAACTGAACTGAATCCTTGGAAGGAAAGTTATGACCAATCTAGTCAGCATATAAAAAGCAGAGACATTACTTTGCTAACAAAGGTCCATCTAGTCAAAGCTATGGTTTTTCTAGTAGTGATGTATGGATGTGAGAGTTGGACTATAAGGAAAGCTGAGTGCTGAAGAACTGATGCTTTCAAACTGTGGTGCTAGAGAAGACTCTTGAGAGTCCCTTGGACTGCAAGGAGATCCAACCAGTCCATCCTAAAGGAGATCAATCCTGAGTGTTCACTGGAAGGACTGATGTTGAAGCTGAAACTCCAATACTTTGGCCACCTGATGCAAAGAGCTGACTCATCTGAAAAGACCTTGGTGCTGGGAGAGACTGAGGGCAGCAGGAGAAGGGGATGACAGAGGATGAGATGGTTGGATGGCATCACTGACTTAATGGATATGAGTTTGGGTAAACTCTGGGAATTGTTGATGGACAGGGAGGCCTGGCATGCTGCCGTCCATGGGGTTGCAAAGAGTTGGACATGACTGAGCAACTGAAATGAACTGTCTCATAAATTTTTTCAATTAGGAAACAAAGTTCACCTACCTTGATTGATATGACTCTTAAATCTTTTCTAATTATTAGGTTATAAGTGTAATTTGTAATCTGGTGAAGTGAAGGTCATTTGCCATCCCAGAAAAATATCTTAACCTGATAAAGACCATCCACAATAACCTAGAGCTAACATTACACTTGGGCTTCCCCGTAGCTCAGTGGTAAAGAATCTGCCTGTCAATGCAGGAGATGGAAGAGATGTGGGTTCAATCTCTGGGTCAGGAAGATTCCCTGGAGAAGGAAATGGCAACCAACTCCAGTATTCCAGCCTAGATGGTTCCATGGACAGATGAACCGGATGGGCTACAGTTCATATGTTCACAAAGAGTCAGATATGACTGAGCGACTAAGCACACACATCATTATACTTAATGATGAAAGGCTGAATGCTTTATACCTAAGATCTGGAACAAGGCAACCATGTCTGCTCTCACCACTCATAATCAGTATAGTACTGAAAGTCTACTTAGTACAACATGGTAAAAAAAAAATGAAATAAAAGGTATACAAATTGGAAATGAAGAAATAAAACTATCCCTATTTGTAGATAACAGTACAAAGAAAATTCCTCGGAATCTACAAAACATTTCCTAAAACTATAAGACATTTAGGAAGGTCACAGGATAAAGACAAACATACAAAAATCAGTATTATATCTACGTACTATGGACACATGGGCACTGAACTTATATTTATAGTACCATTTATAATTACTCAAAAATACTTAAGTGTAAATGTAACAAAATATATACAAGACTTGTATTATGAAAACTATGAAACATTGATGAAAGAAATTAAATGAGAGCTAAATGGGGAATTCTATGGTGGGTCTGTGGTTAGGACTCAGCACTTTCACTGCTGAGGGCCCAAGGGCCAGGGTCAAT
>SJYA01014201.1:0-10556 GCA_006410615.1 Neotragus moschatus
GGGGGGGGGGTGGTTCAAGATTGGGAACTCATGTACACCTGAGATGAAAAAAAAAATAAAAATAAACATTTTAAAAAATTAAAAAAAAAAAAAGACCTAGTGACTTTCCCTGAGTTTATTCTCCCCTCAAGCACTGTTTTTGCAGAAGCATTAGTCATTCAGTCATGCTGGACTCTGCAACATCTCCTCTGTCCATGGAATTCTCCAAGAAAGAAAAATACTGGAGTGGGTAGCCATTCCCTTCTCCAAGGGATCTTCCCAAACCAAGGCTCAAACCCGGGTCTCCTGCACTGAGGCAGATTCTTGACCGTCTGAGCCAACGAGGAAGCTGTTTTGCAAAATGGAGGTAAGAAAATCCACTTGCATAACTTTTAGAGTTCAATGAGATAAAATGTCAAGGATGGTATTGATCAACAGAATTTAATGAAAATCTACACCCTTTCCTCCTTCTCCTTTCTCAAAGCAGGTGTTCATTCTTTGCAAACTTCATACTCTCTCTCTCTCCAGGGACATCACAATTCCTGATACATAAGAAACAAAAAATGTTTGGGGACCGCATCTCTCATCCATTATTCCAGCTGAGACAGTCATCAGTTTCTATCCACGTCTGTGAAACAGCCTCTATTCCCCTCTGTGACTCTGCTCTTTTAACTACAGAGTCCTCTATGAAGATGCTAGTTGCCTGGGTATGGACTATTACTAGATTTTATTTTCTAATATTATCTTGTAGTTATTACTCTCTTGTTGGCTTGTCCCATTTCTTTGTACCCTCCAATCTCAGTACAATGATTTAACAAATAATTAGATAAATAATCTTTTGATTAACATGCTAGTTAGTCATAATAGATCTCAGAAAATGCCAATCTTTAGGTACAGTTGAGCAATGTTTTATCTTCTGTTCTTTCAAGAGGTAAACAGGATAGTTTCTTAAAATGCATATAAAAAAACAGAAAATTCAGTTTCTTCATCGCTTCACCAAAGTTCAGAATTTTTTGCTAAAACTACAAGGCCAGGGAGTGGAATGATAAAAAATATACAATGTCACAGTCATGTTTTCATCTCTTTTGGATGACACTATTATTAATATATATTGAATTTTATGCAGCTTACTTTACAGGCAAAAATTGTGAACATAACTCCTTTTCAATAGACACAAAATCTAATAGTAAACTACCCAAAGGGATGGAAAATTTATATTGCTTCTTTTAACAGATGTAGCAATAAAACTATGACTTATGAGAACAAGACTACACTGAGAAGTTAAAAGAGATAAAACACTGGGAACCGATGAAAACCACACTAAATATAGTCAGAAAAATAGAAAACATATCGATTTTATACCTCTGCAATTAAATAAATATTTATATATGTAGGGAATAAATACTTCATCAGAAAACTCTTAATTAAAAAGAAGAATGTTTCATAAAATAAATACATAGCAGTAGTGCATCTAAGATATACAAATAAGCATTTTAAATCAGGCTAATAGGTCTTGTCCGTACATAGGGAAATAATTTTGCCATCTAAAAGCATTAGGGTTGTTGACAAAGATCTGACTCAAGTAGGATCAAAAGGAAACTTTCCTCTGGTGTCTAATTTATCAAATTCAAGTCATTAAGGTATTTATTTCAGAAGTAGATCTCATTCTATAAAGAACTATTTAGAGAATGTCATTGTTTCTGCCTTTCATTAAGTTTAGGTATCGGTATATCTGTAGTCCTAGAGATATAAACATAAAACATGTTGATATCCTATGGTTTGGGGCAGCTATTAATGTTTTTGTTTGTTTGAGAAGAACTGATTTTCAAATTGATATGAAATCAAATAACTTTGTCTTCTTTTTCTTTTTTTTCTATGTCTTTTATAAAGTTGATTAAGTATGACGGAATCCGCAGTTACACTGCAAGAATAGATATGACCATAAAGAATGACAAAAGCGTTAGTTTAAGATGGATTCTTTTTAAAAATTTGTAGAAATAAAGAGAGACAGTGGAGGACAGGGGAGCCTGCTGCAGTCCACAGGGCTGCAAAGAGCTAGACATGACTTAGCGACTGAACAAGAAGAAATATATTGCAGGGCATGTATTACCATCCTCGTAAAAGCTGTGAGCAACTACGAATGAGTAAATCTACATTTGTTAGCTAATGGTATGATACAACCAAACATTTATCAAAATAAAAATGAAGTCCATATAGATACAAAATCTAGTCTTTATCGTTAGCATGAAGGGAAACTATAGACCCCAAATGAAGTCCTGACAGTAACACTCCTAAAACAATAACGTTTTAAGCGCTATTACAAACCCATCTGATATCCACTCTAATCGCCACAATGCTGATGGAAATACATGTCACAAGTGCCGCTACAGCAGTTTCAATATAGTCAATACAATTCAGCCTTAGTTAAGAACAAGTCAATGGATGTTTAAAATTGCATGTTACCAGGAAAGAGGGGGAGAAAAATCAATTACAGCAAACATCAGCTCCTTAAAACAGCAAATCCAAGATTTCTATTAAATCATGTTCCATCCCACTTAGATACAGGGCTCAAACCCAGGGCTCTCCTGTGTTACTGGCGGATTCTTTACCATCTAAGCCATCAGGAAAGCCCCATGACACATACAGAATACAGGAAAACTTGATGTATCAACCACTCCTTTTTGTGGTCTCAGCTGGTTTCTACTGCTTAATTAGCCTGGAAAGAAGAATTGGGATTCGAAAAATGACTCAGAAGGGGAGGCTGAAGTTCACTTTACAATAGTTAGTCTATGAAAAGGATTTTAAAAATACCACTATGCCACTATATTTTAGCTGAAGGGACAGGTAGTTATGTATGCCATTTTATTTCAATTGGTCAGACAAGTTCTACTGCTCCCTTTAACCTTGTCCTACGTGCAGGACTGACACCTTAAAATCCAACATGAGAGACCTCACGCCATGAGCTCAAGATGGCATTTTTCAGTGTATGGGTCACAGAATCACCCCTGGATGTTTGTTAAAAGCAAACATTCCTGTGGCTCAACCAAGTTCTACCAAGTCAGAATCACGGTAATGAGCACTGTGACAAGCAGCGTGCAAATTCTGACATTCACAGTTGCTTAAAAACAACTGCCTGGGGAATTCTCTGGTTATCCAGTGGTTAAGAATCTTCCTTTCAATACAGGGGACTTGAGTTCAATCCCTGGTCAGGGAACTCAGGTCTCACATGCCACAGAGCAGCTAAGCCCGAGCGCCTCAACTACGGAGCCCAAAGATCCCACATGACACAAGGGAGCGGGCACAGGCTTGATGCAGACAAATAAACATTTAAACAAATAAAGAGCTCTAAACTCTCTGTCTATTCTATGTGCTATTTACCTGCAGACAGCCTTTGGAATTCTTTCATCTGCCTATCCACACGAACTGTACTTTTTCCCTCTTAATACATTACTTGCATCACTACTTTCTGTCTTTGCAGGAATCCTTTTCTGCAAAGCTGAAGGGACAGGTCCTTTGTCCCTGACCACTGGTCTAGTGGCTAGGCTCTGGCGCTTTCAATCTCTGGCTAGGAACCCAAGCCCCACTCCAAGCTGCTGCAGGCCGAGGCCACCTGAGATCACTTCCACTGTGGGGGGCACAGGCTTGATTCCTGGTCAGGGGACGAGCAAGCCATGACTCAGCCAAAACCAGAAATCCTAAATAGTTCTGCATTGAATTAGAAGTGTCACTATGTCACTACGGTAACTTAATGAGGTCATCTTTTACAAAGTGCAGATACATGTTCTAGCTCTGTCCACTGAAAAAGTCCCCAAACAAGGATCAAACTCTGGCACCAGACTGTCATCACTCAATACCATTTTCCATGAAGAGAAAACTAGGCTCCTGGAGAAACGACTGGTTCCAGGACTGCAGCTGGCTAAGAGGAGCCTGGAACATACTGTCACAACAGAAACAAAAAGCCTACCTACCGGAGACAGAGGACATTCGAAACCCCAGAGCCACAGAAGGATGACTTTCATTA
Source organism: Neotragus moschatus (assembly GCA_006410615.1). NCBI lineage: Eukaryota > Metazoa > Chordata > Mammalia > Artiodactyla > Bovidae > Neotragus > Neotragus moschatus. The sequence goes on from SJYA01014201.1 coordinate 4,001, forward strand.
ACATCGATCAGAATCTCCTGCAATGGATTAAAATACATCACGGATATTTAATTCTGTAAGGTCACTGGAAGAAAAAAAAAATTGTTTAATTTTGGAAGATGCTAGGTAACTAACACATTAGTTTGACTATCAGAAAAAGAGGGTTAAAAAAAAAATCCAGCATTTAGTCCATACAGTTCGTTACCTAGATGAACTGTAATATAGCTAACTACTCCCTTTATGGAAATATTGCAGCTCATCAGTGAAGGCTAAATGATAAATTAGAGTGTCATCATTTCATAACTTGTAGCAAGTTAGTACGATATAAGGAGGATTATCCTGGAGAAGGAAATGGCAACTCACTCCAGTATCCTTGCCTGGAGAAGGCCACAGACAGAGGGCTACAGTCCATGGGGTCGGGAAGAGTCGGACTAAGTGAGTGAACACAGCAAGCAGGACATCCCTGGCCGCTAACACATCCACACGTGAAACGAGAGACGGCTGAGAGGGGAGGGCCCACACAGCGCACGGCGAGACAAACACAAATCAGCCATGAACTCCATCAGGCTTATAGCCCCCACCTGGCAACTTCCAGAAAACATGGAGGAAAGGGGAACATGTTAAACGGCACCGAAGGGAAGTAATCAGCAACATCCACATTTTGGAAACCATATACACCATACAATTTAGCTTTCCAACAGGTGAACAATACAAAGGGAAGACACACACACACAGCTCTATGTTAAAAGAGAGGACTTGAACTTGCCTTTCATGGGGCCTTGCCACTTCAGGAAGGCTTCCCAGTGGTACAGCGATAAAGAACCTGCCTGCAATGCAGGAGACGCAGGGTGGATCCCCGGGTCGGGAAAATCCCCTGGAGAAGGAATGGCAACCCACTCCAGTACTCTTGCCTGGAAAATCCCACGCACAGAGGAGCCTGGAGGGCGACAGGCCAAGGGGTCGGAAAGAGTCAGCCGTCACTGAGTCACTGACGGACTGAGCACAACACACATTTCAAGAAACACCAGCTTCATTCCTCTAGTTCTCAAGACAAAAGCTATGGAAATGCCTTTAACTCTTCCCTTTCCTCCAACTCATTAAGCATCCAGTCAGTAACTCCGAGCACCCCTCACGCAACCCTTCACCGATGCTCTGGTCAAATCCCCCAGCCTCCCTTGCCTGCTTCCCACAGGAACCTTAAACAAGCCCCCGCTTTTCACCTGCATACCCTGATGCCTACCATGAACACAGGGGCCGGGCTGGGCCTTCTCAGATACACCGCTCAAGGTCTTCACATGGCACCAGGTCTTGTCCACAATTCAAGTAGCCGAAGGCCCTTTAAGTCTGGACTCCTCCTCGCCGCCCTGCTAATCTCCCCGTTGCTTCTTGGGCTCTGACCACACTGACCTCCCAGCATTCCTCAAGCAGATCAGGGGGCCCCTCCTTGGAGACTCACACTCGCTCTGCCTTGAGTCTAGAGCCTTCTTTCCTCAAGTCTCCTCGCCCCTCCTCCCCCTGCAGATCTGAGCTCTGGGGCCAACCTTTTGCCGAGTCCCACGTCCACCGCAGCTGCTCTCAATCTACCGGCCCAGTTCTGCACGTGTAAATTATTTCTTAATATCAGTCTCCCTTCCTTAGAAGGAAAGAAAGCAGGGATTATTTTTAATACGATATATGCACAGCGCTTAGAACGGTAACTGGCTCATAGCAGGGCTTCAAAAACAGTAGCTGAATAGAAGCATGAGTTAATAAAAATAAACAGCATACAAACACCTGATCTAGGACCCTCTTACAATCACTTAGGTTCAAGCTCTGCTGAGTGTAACCTGACAGACTCTGGACAGGGCCTGCCCTTCCTCAGAGCCAGAATTTCCCTTCATCTCTTACAACACGCCTCTCTATCAGAATGTCTTGCAGTTCGCTGCTCTTAAATCAATGAAACCAAGTTCAGTTATGGTATGCCCACAGTCATTTTCTATATGATAGCGATTCTCCCAGTTTTATCTTTGGCCTGAGCAGAACTGCCTTTCGTTAGCTCCTCTGATACAGCAAGAAAAGCCTCAATATATTGTGGTAATTCAGACATGATTCTGAAGACAAGCTGATGGTTATTTACACCCAGGCCAGCAGAATAACCTTTACCTAAGGAAAAATTCATGAAATGAATTAGGTTGGATTAGGTAATCAATCAATCTGCCTCCGTAATAGGTCTGTTTCTTTTACTTTAGCCTTTGTTCTCTATTGCTTTTGCGACAAGTTAATCATTAAAGGGATGGTGCCTACAGCTTAGTATATATGCAAGAGCTCCTCTCCGGGAACCCCTCCCCCAATGTGCCTGAAGATTAAACTACAATACCTTTATTCAGTTCACCTGGGAATGGCTGAGAGCAAGAAGAAAGTAACACACTCCCTCCTGGCGTCGGGCCTAAACCAGGACATCTTTGCAACCATTTTCACGGGTCTTCTTACTTCGGCTCCTCAGCCTGCTTTTTCTTTGTTCGGTAATAAATAAATAAATAAACAAATGCAGCCCCCAGTAAGAGGCTTCTCTACCACCCTTGTCCGCCATCTGCTTGGACGCCTGGCTTTCTGTTTGTTTTTTAAATACTGTTATTTATCTATTTTTGGCTGTGCTGGGTCTCCACTGCTGCTCGGCCTCTTCCCTAACTGCGGCAGGCAGAGGCTACTCTCTAGGCGGCGCTTGGGCTTCTCATCCCAGTGGTCTCTCTTGTGGAGCACGGACTCTGGGGCATGGGTTCAGTCGCGGCTCCCAGGCTCTAGGGCACAGCTCAGTAACTATGTCACAGAGGTTTAGCTGCTCTGCTAAGGCGATCTTCCCGGACCAGGAATCAAATCCATGTCTGCAAGAGGCAAAGCGAGAGATAAGAAGTGATTTACTACAACAGGACGCTTGTGAGGCTTAGGTGAGAGGAGGAGTTCCTGTCCCTACAAGTCAAGCCAGGACTGTCACCGCGCAATGGAAATGAGGGAAAAGGCGGTAGGACGACTGAAACAGGTCGTCTCAGGTTTCAGTACATCACCTTCCCCTTATATTTTTAGTGTGCGCAGAGGAGTCGTTACTTTGCTGAGTCACCGGGCAGCACGTGGCTCTCCTGCCACAGTTGTTTGGTTGTTTCCAGACATGCTTTGTTAGACCTTGCGGTCTTTTCCTAAGACCCGTCACTCCAAAGATCACTGAGACTTGGATTCGATGCAAACAGCAAGAGGATTTATTGAGCCGGCGCGCCGGGGTTCAGTCACCTCCAGTGAGGAACAAACCCCGAACAGTCTTTACAGAGCATTTTTAAGCGCAAAGCCCACAAACAGGTGTAGCTAGGGTGGGGAAAATCTGATTGGTTCACATGTCTCTTTGCTATCAGGCCTATACAGCTGGTCAGGGCCACATTCCGACGGCCTGAAAAACAATTTTTTTAGAAAGTCCCTGAAGGAAAAACATCTCTTGAGAGAGCCTAAAGGCCACATTGGATGACATAAGAACCTGCCATGTTACATGAGATAAAAACCTGCTCTCAAGGGTTTAGCAAAAAACTTAATTTTCCTCTCAGCTTCACGCTGATGTTGCACAGTTTCATTGCTAAACAAGCCTGCTTTCTTCACTGATCAGTAACTTACAGGAGTCTCCCATACTTTCTTCTTGACTAGAATCCCCTAGTGGAATCAACTATTTATTAACAATTACCTGGACTTCCCAAGTGGCCCTAGTGGTAAAGAACTCGCCTGCCAATGCAGGGGATGGTAAGATACATGTGTTCGATCCCTGGGTCGGGAATATCTCCTGGAGAAGGAAAAGGCAACCACTCCGGTATCCTTGCCTGGGAAACTCCACGCACAGAGAAGCCTGGCGGGTTACAGTCCACAGGGTCGCAAAGTGTGGGATGCGACTGAGCACGCACACAAACGACGACAAATCAATGACCTCATCCCTTACTCTGTCCCTATCACGTTCCTGTCTTCCTTTCTCTCTCTTTCTAAAAACAAATCCTTGAGTCTTGTCCTATAGCAGTGTTCCAGACCTTTCTTTCTTTAACTCATGATGGAAACACATTCTAACCTGACCCTCCTTCAAAGGATCATACTGCTAAGTCGCTTCAGTCGTGTCCGACTCTGTGCGACCCTACAGACGGCAGCCCATCAGGCTCCCCCGTCCCTGGGATTCTCCAGGCAAGAACACTGGAGTGGGTCGCCATTTCCTTCTCCAATGCAGGAAAGTGAGAAGTGAAAGTGAAGTCGCTCAGTCGTGTCCGACTCTTAGCGACTCCATGGACTGCAGCCTACCAGGCTCCTCCGTCCATGGATTTTCCAGGCAAGAGTACTGCAGTGGGGTGCCATTGCCTTCTCCGAAAGTATCATAACCCCCTTTTTAATATACACAAAATAACGTTCAGAAAGGCAAGCATTAAGCAAGAGAAAAACAAATGGCTACTATTATGGTCTCTGTCAATAACTTTAAAAACACTAACCAATTTTTTACTATTGATGAATATTTAGCTCCTGGTTTCTTCTTGGCCNCGAAAGTATCATAACCCCCTTTTTAATATACACAAAATAACGTTCAGAAAGGCAAGCATTAAGCAAGAGAAAAACAAATGGCTACTATTATGGTCTCTGTCAATAACTTTAAAAACACTAACCAATTTTTTACTATTGATGAATATTTAGCTCCTGGTTTCTTCTTGGCCCTAAACTCTAGTTCCAACAATCTCACCCTGTGCATTGTCTCTTTGTATCTGTTTTATAGCAGTTCATTCATTCATTCAATAAATATTACTGTGTACCTATTATATGAATGATACAGATCTAGGCTCCAGGGAAACCACAGCAAAAAAAAAAAAAATCATAAATTTTTGCAGCGTATATCCTTACATTCTAGTGGGGAAAAGAAAACAAGAGAACGGATAACAAGCAAAATTAAAATAAAACGTGTATTTAGCAAGTGATAATGGCGAGAAGAAAAACTAAAGGAGGGAAGGGAAGACCTAATTCCCTGACCAGGGATCAAGGCTGGGTCCCGACAGTGAAAGCACCAAGTCCTAACCACTGGCCCACTAGAGAATTCCCTGTATTTTCAAACATAGAGGAAACCGTAAAGGCCCTGAGCAAGTGACATTTGAATAAATAAGATGGTTATCCAGCAAGCCCCGTGGATGTCGGGGGAAAGTAACCCAGAGAGAAGACATGCAAATATTCTAAATCTGGAATACTCCAGTTGTCACCTGGGTACATAAGGAGGTCCGTGAGTGAGGAAGGAGAGAGGAGCAGAAGCTGAAGGCAGAGAGACAATGGGACATGCCCTCACAGTGAGCTGGAACGCCACTGGCATCAGAAGCTTCGCAGCAGCTTAGTTTCCTTTCACTTATTCTTTGACACACTATTTTTTGCTTCAATCGAATTATGCTTCAGATGGGTTTGAAAACATGTGTGTATATATATATATACATATATATTTTATATATATCTTTATAAAGATCTGAAACTTTTTAAAGTGTCATGGCATTCTAAAAGGTGATATATAAGCTCTATGTCAATAACATAAAACAATTACTATTGCTGCATCTTGAAAATGATTGTGTGTGTGTGTGTGTGATTCTATTTTCCAAGAAAGCAAGAAGAAAGTGAAGTCGTTCAGTCATGTCCGACTCTTTGCAACCCTATGTACTAGAGCCTACCAGGCTCTTCCATCCATGGGATTTTCCAGGCAAGAATACTAGAGTGGGTTGCCATTTAGGGATCAAACCCATGCTCCCTGCATTGGTGCATTCAAAGTGTGGAGTCTTAACCACTGGACCACCAGGGAAGCACCAAGAACCAAAAATTAATATCCCTCTTGAAAACAAGACTGTTACCATGTAGGTACCTCTTCAATAAATTTGTAGTCTATTAAAATATCATTCTATAGGAATACTAAAAAGGAAGCCTTGATGAGGCACCAACTACTTTTGGACACTTTTCTTCTTCCCTTTATTATGCTTCCATAAAAGGGAGAGTGATGGGTTCAGGGGGCTGGTTTAATACCAATATATGGGAGTCAAGTGATATAAGGGTGCTGACTGAATCAATGGGGTCCCTGATTTGTGGTGACTGACAACAAGAGGAGTTATATGATCCACAGGGCCAGCTGGATCAGCAGGAGGGCCCCCCATCTTACAGGGGACGGCAGCCTTGCAGGTGAGAGGTGGTGGACTAGGGAAGCTGGTAATACACAGGCTTGGGTCTTCTCAGTTATTTGCGTTCCCTAGGTCTGCCACAACGAATTGGCACAAATCAGGTGGCTTGACACAACCGATCCATGTTCTGTCACCGTTCTGGAGACTAGAAGTCTAAAATTCAGGTGCTTGCAAGGCTCCCGCCTCCAGAGTACAAACTGTTCTATGCCTCTTACCTGTGGTATTGCTGGCAACCCTTGTGTTTCTCAGCCTGTAGATAACAGCGTCCCAGTCTCTGCCTTTGTGGTCACAGGGCATTCTGCCCTGTGTCTTCCTCTCCTCTAAAGACACTAGTCAGATTAGAGCCCACCCTAATGACCTCACAGAGAAGGCAATGGCACCCCACTCCAGTA
>SJYA01014203.1:0-10342 GCA_006410615.1 Neotragus moschatus
AGGCCTGACGTGCTGCAATTCATGGGGTCACAAAGAGTCGGACACAACTGAGCGACTGAACTGAACTGAGCTGAGGGCAGAATATTTGCATACATTTTTTTGAATTCTGCAGAAAAGATTTGTCTCTTCTTCTCCACTTATTACTTTATTCAATCATTTATCTATTTTTGTATAGACTTATGGATATTTATTTTATACTTTGGTTTATAATCCAGTACCACTTTATTTTCTTGATTAAATTATTTCAGCTTTGGCATTTGGATGTTCAGTGGTTTCTGTGCTCATTTGACATATCCCCATCTTTGTAGCGTTTGTTTTTTGTGTTTTTTTGTGGTTGTTGTTGTTTTGTTTGTGTTTGTTTTGTTTTGTTTTGTTTTTGTTTTGTTGAGTACTTCCTTACTTATTGATACTACAAAATGCTCCAGGCTCATCTTCTGTAATTCTTGCCCTGGTCGTAAAATCANATATCCCCATCTTTGTAGCGTTTGTTTTTTGTGTTTTTTTGTGGTTGTTGTTGTTTTGTTTGTGTTTGTTTTGTTTTGTTTTGTTTTTGTTTTGTTGAGTACTTCCTTACTTATTGATACTACAAAATGCTCCAGGCTCATCTTCTGTAATTCTTGCCCTGGTCGTAAAATCAACCATTTCTCCAAGGAGCCCTTTCTTTTTATTAGAAAATCATATTAGAAACCAAGATCTGGACTCTAGGTATGCTTGCTTCTACAGGAGTATCTTTACTTTTTTATGTACTTTAAGTTTACAGAACAAAAAATAGTAATATATGTGTATATAGTAAGCTGTGTATATATGCTGCTGCTACTGCTGCTAAGTCGCTTCATTCGTGTCCAACTCTGTGCGACCCCACAGATGGCAGCCCACCAGGCTCCCACATCCCTGGGATTCTCTAGGCAAGAATACTGGAGTGGGTTGCCATTTCCTTCTCCAGTGCATGAAAGTGAAAAGTCAAAGTGAAGTCGCTCAGTCGTGTCCAACTCTTCACAGCCCCATGGACTGCAGCCTACCAGGCTCCTCCGTCCATGTGATTTTCCAGGCAAGAGTACTGGAGTGGGGTACCATTGCCTTCTCCATATCTGTATTTCTATATGCATCCATCTGTACCTATATTGGAGAAGGCGATGGCAGCCCACTCCAGTCCTCCTGCCTGGAAAATCCCATGGGCAGAGGAGCCTGGTGGGCTTCAGTTCATGGGGTCGCCAAGAGTCAGACACGAGTGAGCGACTTCACTTTCATCTTTCACCTTCATGCATTGGAGAAGGAAATGGCAACCCACTCCAGTGTTCTTGCCTGGAGAATCCCAAGGATGGGGGAGCCTGGTGGGCTGCCATCTATGGGGTCGCACAGAGTTGGACACGACTGAAGTGACTTAGCAGCAGCAGCAGCAGTACCTATATTAAGTCAAACATGAATTTATACTGATGTCTCTAGCTATAATCTATTACTATAAGGATCATTTGAGGAAATAATTTCTAATTAAATTTTTTAAATTTATTTGATCAGATAAAGTAGTTAATATAGTTTGGAAGAGTAAAAGGGTATGTAATAAACGTCTTCCTTTCTACCCTTTCTTAACATCCACCTGTTTCCCCTCCTAAAAGAAACTAATCTTACTAGTTTCTGTAGGGCAATTGAGATGGGTGGAAGACCTTCATAAGAACTTCAAAAAAGTTATTTTTTTTAAAGAAGTTTTACATATCTAGTTTAATTTTAACCTACATGTGAATCAATCAAAGAAGGCAATACCAGTTCCATTTTATTTTATTTTGAAATTTTTTTCTTTTTCTTTTTTTGGGCATGCGCTAGGTGGCCTGTGGGATCTTGGGTCCCCCACCAGGGATCAGACCTGGGCCTCCTGAAGTGGAAGTGTGGAGTCCTAACCATTGGACTGCCAGGGAATTCCATTTTAACGGTGAGAAAACTGGGGAATAAAAATCTGTTTTCCTCCTTTAAAAAAAAAAAATTGTGTAAGTGTGTTTTGTGGACAATTTAAGAAGCAATATAGGAACAACAAACCTTTAGAGTCAAGATTTGACTGTATTATAGATCTCTTCTCTGCTGGTTTCTAATGATTTCACCATGCCATATGTTTTAAACTCTGAGTCTCAATATTTTTTCTGAACATTGAGATAATAAAAACCATCTAATACAGTCATTATTTGTATTTGCAATGCATTCAATATTGTACCTGACATAAAATAACTGCTCGATGAATGAGAGTTATTATTAAGTTGTAGTGGTTGAGCAGAAGACACTAAACTGTTTCATTATATAGCAGTGATATTTATTTGCCAAATATTAGATGGCAAAAACTCTAGTTATTTCTTTTCCCAATTGGCGGGAAAGTATTATGTTCTGTATTTTGACAGTAAACCTTTGGGGGAAGGTTCTTGCTTCCATCTCTTGAAAAAAATGCAAAGTCAAATTTTTATAAATTGTTAAAATTGCTTTATGCCATCAATAACTACATACTGGAGTTCCCTTCAAATATTTTAAGCATTTAAGCAGAGACTTTTAGTTTATGAATTTAAAATATGCTTGTCCTTGGAAGGAAAGCTATGGCAAACCTAGATAGCATATTAATAAGCAGAGCTATCACTTTGCTGACAAAATTCTGTATAGTCAAAGCTATGTTTTTTTCAGTAGTCATGTACGGATGTGAGTTGGACTATAAAGAAGGCTGAGCACCAAAGAATTGATGCTTTTGAATTGTGATTTTGGAGAAGACTCTTGAATCTTGAACCCCTTGGAACGCAAGGAGATCCAACCAGTCAATCCTAAAGGAAATCAGTCCTGACTATTCATTGTAAGGACTAATACTGAAGCTGAAGCTCCAAAACTTTGGCCACCTGATGAGAAGACTCGACTCATTGGAAAAGAGCTTGAGGCTGGGAAAGATTAAAGCCAAAGGAAAAGGGGCAGCAGAGGATGAGATAGATGGCATCACTGATTCAGTGGACACGAATTTGAGCAAACTCCAGGAAATAGGTGGATGACAGAGAAGCCTGGGCTGCTGCAGTTTCATGGGGTTGCAAAGAGTCGGACATGACTGAGCGACTGAAATGAACTGTACTGAACTGACTGATGGTGCTTCTATGTCTAGTTTTTTAAGGAACCTCCATACTGTTCTCCATAGTGGCTGTACCAATTTACATTCCCACCAGCAGTGTAGGAGGGTTCCCAGGATAAAATTTTGATGAGAAAAAGAATATGTATGTACATAGTCTCAAAATAAATTCCCCCCCAGAATCTATTAATTCCTCAACTATCTTTAGTAATGAGAAAAAATAATGTGTGCCTTCTGACATGGGGCATTGAAAACAGCACCATTTCTGTGTTCACACCAAAAAGTATATCCTGAATCTAGCCATGAAAAGAAAAAAAATCAGAGTAATCAAAACTGAAGGAAATTCTATAAAATAACTAACCTATATATACTCTAAAAATGTCAAAATCATGAAAAACAAACAAAACCTAAGGAAGTACAGATTGAAAGAAACTAAACAGACATGACAGTGAAATATAATGCATGATTTTCTGAACTGGATTTTGAACCGGAAAGGAAAGGAGGGAAGGGCAATAATTTTGTTACTACTATTCCTTTTTTCTTTTTTTTTTTTTTTTGTGGCCACACCACATGGCACATGTGATCTTAGTTCCCCAACCAGGGGTTGAACCTGTACCCCCTACATTGGAATCACAGAGTCTTAACCACTGGACTGCTAGGGAAATCCTCTATTCCTTTCTATATTAGACAACTGGAGAAATTTGCATGGATTTTGTGAACTAGATAAAAGCATTGTTGCCATGTTAATGTCCTGAATTCAATGGGGATGTTGAATTTACGTATGCAAGTGTCATTGTTTTAGTATATATACACTAAAGTATTCAGGAGTAATTTGGAAACATGTCTACAACTTAACTTCAAATATTTCAAAAAGAAAATAATGATACATGGGAGGAAATGAAGACAAATGTTCATAATTAGGAAACCTGGGTGAAGTAAGTGTATAGGATAGTTCTTTGTATCATTATTAGATTGTATTTGTCTTGCAAATCTTTAAGAATGAAATTATTTTAAAATAAACTGCTAAAAATTGAAAAATATCAGTGACTTTGGGTAATGGTTTCATGACGGGTCTTTTTATTATTTTTGCATCTTTTCTGTAGGTTTGAAATTAATTTCCTCTCCCCGAAAAACACAGGCAATGGAAACATCGGAAAGACGAAGCAGAGGTGCTTCACTGGGGTCTGGCCTAACCCGGAACACAGATGGATGGGGTGCCTATCCTGNAATGGTTTCATGACGGGTCTTTTTATTATTTTTGCATCTTTTCTGTAGGTTTGAAATTAATTTCCTCTCCCCGAAAAACACAGGCAATGGAAACATCGGAAAGACGAAGCAGAGGTGCTTCACTGGGGTCTGGCCTAACCCGGAACACAGATGGATGGGGTGCCTATCCTGCAGCAGGCACAGTGCTTGTGTCTGAGGATAGAGATACGAACGGAATGGGCGTGATCTGGAGGCTGTTAGAATTAGGGAGTCCAAGGGGGCCAGCCAACTCTGTACTAAGATTCTTCATGAAATCCAACAAAAGGAAAGGAGAATCTGCAGTATAAATCATCCTAGTTTAATCTCTGGATAACAGCACTGCTGTTTAAAGCCCTTAAATACATCCAGTTCCTCTCTGGAACTTACGTGTATCACTTTATCTAGAAGAGCTTCATCATCATTTAATTCCACATCATTTATAACCCAGTGTCCGCCTAGAGGGATAGGATGGTGGGGGTGGGAGGGAGGCTCAAGAGGGGGGATATATGAATACTTACAGGTGATTCACGTTGTTGTACAGCAGAAACTAACACAACATCATAAAACAATTATATTCCAATTAAAAAAATATTTTAAGGGACTTCCTTGGTGGTCCAGAGATTAAAAATCTGCCTGCCAGTGCAGGGGACACAGGTTTGATCCCTGATCCAGGAAGACCACACATGCCTCAGGGCACCTGTAAGCCACAACTACGGAGTCCACACATCCTAGAGCCCATGCTCCGAGACAAGAAAAGCCACAGCAATGAGAAGCCCACAAGCCCACACACTGCAACTAGGGAGTAGCCCCCGCTCACTGAAACTAGAGAAAGCCCTCACACAGCAAGGAACACCCAGCACAGCCAAACATAAACAAATTTAATTTTAAAAAAGGACCCAACGTGATAAAATTTACTGAAGCACTAGCTAGCTTTAAGGAAAATAAGAAATAAACACATTTGAATACCTAATTATTGGATAAATCATTAACACAATGAATCTAAATTTGTATCAATAAAAAAATGAAAAAAATTCAATGTCCAATAGTGTCACCTATTGAAATAAATAACAATTTTATAAATAAACTTTACTCCCTTCTTGGGTTAAATGTTTGTGTCCCCCTGAAATTCATATGTTAAACTCTAACCATCAATGTGATGGTTTTGGAAGTGGGGGCCTTTGGGAAGTGATAAGAGTTAGAGTACACGAGAAGCTAGGAGCTTCATGATAGGATCATTGACCTTATAAAATGAGGAAGAGAGAGGAAAAGCCTTACGAATACACAGTGAGATGGCATCCATCTGCAAGCCCTGAAGCGAGTTCTCATCAGAATCCAGCATGCTGCCACCCTAGTCTCTAAGTCCATCATCCAGAACTAGCAGAAAATAAACTTTTGTTGTTTAGGTCACCCAGACAGTATTTTATTATGGCATTTGGACTTAAGACACTCACTTTTTCTCTTCCCTTTCCAATTCAGGATCCAATCCAGAAAACAGCACTGTGCTCATCATATCTCTTAATATAGTATCTGTCAGCATTATGGACAAATAAGTGAACTAGAAGTGAAGTGGCTACAAGGAAAGTTTTACCAAAAGATTTAATGGCTAATTTCTTTTAGTTTTCTTTTTGTTTGTTTGTTTCTCAAATTCCATTATTTTATGGGCAAAAAAGAAAACAAATTTAAGTCTAAATGTCATGAATGTGAAAGAAGGGAACTGATTTTCCCCTGACACAACTACATACTCTAAGTTAGCAAACTTCAGTGCAGTACAGCTGGGGACAAGGCTATGGCAGAGGGGAATGAGGAAGTAAATATGAACAACAGAAAGGCAGGAAAACGGCTACTTCTGCCAAAAACTCGAAGAAGACCAAGTCCTGGGTCTACTGACTGCCTTCAGATTTGCAATACCAGGGATAACTCTTCTAAAAACATCTACTAGATACCAGCCAGTGTGTTAAGTGCTTTAGGAAGTCTGTCTAAATTATATGGCCCCAATAATACAATTGTTCAACTTCAGCTTCTTCAAGTTACTGGTTGGGGCATAGACTTGGATTACTGTGATATTGAATGGTTTGCCNTCTGATTTTGGTGTTGACCATCTGGTGATGTCCACGTGTAGAATCTTCTCTTGTGTTGTTGGAAGAGGGTGTTGTTATGACCAGTACATTTTCTTGGCAAAACTCTATTAGTCTTTGCCCTGCTTCATTCCATATTTCAAGGTCAAATTTGCCTGTTACTCCAGGTGTTTCTTGACTTCCTACGTTTGCATTCCAGTCCTCTATAATGAAAAGGACATGTTTCTTGGGTGTTAGTTCTAAAAGGTCTTGTAGATCTTCATAGAATTGTTCAACTTCAGCTTCTTCAGTGTTACTGGTTGGGGCATAGACTTGGATTACCGTGATAGTGAGTGGTTTGCCTTGGAAAAGAACAGAGATCATTCTGTCGTTTTTGAGATTGCATCCAAGTACTGCATTTCAGACTCTTTTGTTGACCATGATGGCTACTCCATTTCTTCTGAGGGATTCTTGCCCACAGTAGTAGATATAATGGTCATCTGAGTTAAATTCACCCATTCCAGTCCATTTTAGTTCACTGATTCCTAGAATGTTGACATTCACTCTTGTCATCTCTTGTTTGACCATTTCCAGTTTGCCTTGATTCATGGACCTGACATACCAGGTTCCTACGCAATATTATAATTTTACAGCATTGGACCTTGCTTCTATCACCAGTCACATCCACAGCTGGGTTTTGTTTTTGCTTTGGCCCCATCCCTTCATTCTTTCTAGAGTTATTTTTCCACTGATCTCCAGTAGCATATTGGGCACCTACAGACCTGCGGAGTTCCTCTTTCAGTATCCTATAATTTTGCCTTTTCATACTGTTCATGGGGTTCTCAAGGCAAGAATACTGAAGTGGTTTGCCATTCCCTTCTCCAGCAGACCACATTGGCATAGTCAAGAAAGCAGAAATAGATGTTTTTCTGGAACTCTTTTGCTTTTTCATGACCTACCGGATGTTGGCAATTTGATCTCTGGTTCCTCTGCCTTTTCTAAAACCAGCTGAAACATCTGGAAGTTCAGGGTTAACATACTGCTGTAGCTTGGCTTGGAGAATTTTGAGCATTACTTTACTAGCGTGTGAGATGGACTGGAATGGGTGAATTTAACTCAGATGACCATTATATCTACTATTGTGGGCAGGAATCCCTCAGANCCTTTTTATACTGTTCATGGGGTTCTCAAGGCAAGAATACTGAAGTGGTTTGCCATTCCCTTCTCCAGTTATAGAGATATAAACCTGGTTAATCAGATATGTGGTGGCTGCGGAGGATGGTGAAGATTTTTTCTACTTGTTATTTACTGTAGAAAGTCTAGGATTTCTTGAAATATTGGAAAGACTCGAATTGATTTTTTAAATTTTTTTTAAATGCGGACCATTTTTAAAGTCTTTATTGAATTTGTTACAATATTGTTTCTGCTTTTTATGTCTTGGTGGCTTTTTTTTGTTTTTTGGCCTCAAGACACGTGGGATCTTAGCTCCTATTGTGGCACAGCACAGGCTTAGTTGCCCCACAGCATGTCCCCTGCATTGGAAATCGGATTCTTAACCACTGGACCACCAGGAAAGTCCTAGAATTGATTCTTAATCCAATGAGTCAACTCTTCGCATGAGGTGGCCAAAGTATTGGAGTTTCAGCTTTAGCATCAGTCCTTCCNTCTTTCACTATCCTATCATTTTGCCTTTTCATACTATTCATGGGGTTCTCAAGGCAAGAATACTGAAGTTGTTTGCCATTCCCTTATCCAGTGGATGTACTAGTCAAGTCAAATAACAAAGGAAAGATATAACACTTTAAAATAAGGAAGAATAATACAACATAAAATAAAAAAGATAATCTGATATTAGACCCAAAACCCAAAATGATCAAATGAAAAAAATTAAAACAATAAGAACTTAAGAAGTTAGATGATCATAAATTAATAAGTGAAAAGTATTATCCTTTTTTTTATAAAGAACAACTAATTACTAGTTTAATAAGTGAAATCACAAATTAATAAGTGAAAAATATTATCCCATTTCTTAAAAAACAACCAGTTATTAGTTTGAGTCATATAAAATTGCCAAAATTCCTCCATTCTTTTAACTAGAAAACAAGCCAATTTCATGATTCCAGTTTATAGAAAACAAAATGAAAGATCCAACAGCAATGCTACAGTACCTAGACATACATATAAACCATCTAAGGAAATAGAAAATTTCCTGAGAAATGATTTTTTAAAGAATTGAGAGTTGGAAAGTTTTATTCTGTTTTAACTAGGAAAATGAAAATAAAATATAAACTTTCCTTTAATATAAAAATATCATGTAGCTCAACATCTTAAAGATGTGTGTACGCCTTCCTTATATGAATGCTTATATGGTTCCTGCTATCTTACCTTTTAGACAAGTTTCTGTTGATGTTTTTGTAGAAAAGTAAATGTGCAAATATGGCCAAAAGACAACTAAAAATAAGAAAGGTGACTCTCATATTCAAGCATGAGAATAAATATAACATTGTGAGGCAAGATGCTTCTAAAGAAAAGAGTGATTAGACAGGTAGCACAATAGAAGAGATGAAAAAGGTCTAAGTAACCATGCAAATCTACTGCAGTCTACGTATTCATTGTGCTCCGTGCTCAGTCACTCCAGTCATGTCTGACTTTTTGTGACACCATGTACTGTAGCCCACCAGGCTCCTCTGTCCACGGCATTTTCCAGGCAAGAACACTGGAGTGGGTTGCCATGCTCTCCTTCAGGGGATCTTCCTGATCAAGGGATGGAACACATGTCTCCTACATTGCAGGTGGATTTTTTACCACTGAGCCACCGGGGAAGTCTCCATGTATTCAAACTGATGGATAAAAGAGAATTCAGTAAGTCATATGGGGATAACTGTCTAATGATGTGGAAATAGTTAATTGATTATTACTTCAAACTGAATTTCAAATAAATTCCAAATGGCTCATCTGAAAAATAATAGAAGAATATATGCGGTGAGTGTTTATCTTGAAAAAGGTCTTTGTAAATAAGCAATAAACAATTCAAGAAAACCAGGAAGTAAAAGTGAATAACCGATTAAACACATTAAATTTTTATACAAGGCCAAAAGTTGCCATAAACAAAAAGATAAGTGAATAAATGAAAAAAGTATTAACAACACACATCAGGCAATGAACGTATTATTCTACTTATAAATAAAAATATTATATTACTTAGTAATTAAAAGTATTATTTTAATTATGAATCAATAAGGAAAATCCTACAGTCCAACAGAAAAATGTCAAATTCATCAATAGTCAACATATACAAAACACTGCAACAGCTTATAATTGTGTGAAAAGATACTCATTTTCACATAGTCAAATATACAAACTAAAATGCCAGTTGTGTAAATACTTTTCACTTGATTGCAGAGATTAAAACATTTTTAAAGCTTTGTTGTGATGTTATACAATTCCATATATTTCTCAATTCACACACTTAGAATATATTCACAGAACTGTGCAACTATCATACAATTTGAAAACATTTTCAAATTCTCAGAAGAAACCCTGAACCCATTAGCAATCATTCCCTAATTCCTCCCAATCCTATACCTCAACCCCAGATAATCCTTAATCTTTCTCTTTGATGGATTTTCCTGTTCTGAACATTTCATTTAAATGGAATTACAGTCATATAAACAGTCACAAAATAGCTTTTGATGACCAGCTTCCTTCTTTTGGCATAATTTCAAGATTCATCCATTTTGCAGCATAATATCAGTATTCTTATTCTTTTTAAACTGCCGTATAATGTCCAATTTTATTTATCTGTTCATCAATTAATGGACATTTGGGTTGTTTACAGTTTTTGGCTACAGTGAATAGTAATGCTATAAACATTTAAGCACAGCTTTGAATGGACGTATCAAGATTGCCGGGAGAAATATCAGTAACCTCAGATATGCAGATGACACCACCCTTATGGCAGAAA
>SJYA01014204.1:2500-10397 GCA_006410615.1 Neotragus moschatus
ATAGTAATGTTACTGTATAATTTTTTAGACTAAATATTTTGGTGATAACATTATAAGATGATGTGGCCATCTACTTTCTGCTAAAATGTGAATACAGTAATAAGCAAATTAAAATTTAAAAAGTTACAGGATAGTTATAGTGTTCATTGTCATTTGTTTAATATTATTGCACTAACATAATAATATTAGTGTGTTGTACTAGTAATGTATACTAATATTAATTAAGCTATTGTTACCATGTTAAGATTTATTTTTAAAATTCATATATTTAAATTGACAATGTGACATTTTAGTAACTTCTGAAAACTGTCAACTTTGAATAGAATATTTTTGTATTTATTATAGGGTAAAAGTACACTTTAGAAATTTAGAAATAGGAATTCACTTACCGTAGTCAGTATTTTGAGTATTACCTGTCTGTCATTTTGTACTCCAAAATGAATATGGCATCCAAAATGAAAGACAGATAGTGGAGAATGGTTAACTGGATCTTAATAGGTAAATTGAAAAAGTATTCAGCTCAAACTAACTTAAGGCTGTGTTAAAGTTTAACATGTTTCTTTATTGTAAGATTACTTAAAAGCTTTCACTATGTGAATCTTTAGGAGAAGGCAATGGCACCCCACTCCAGTTCTCTTGCCTGGAGAATCCCAGGGACGGGGGAGCCTGGTGGGCTGCCGTCTATGGGGTCGCACAGAGTCGAACACGACTGAGGCAACTTAGCAGCAGTAGCAGCAGCATGTGAATCTTTAAGAGGAGCATAGAGTATGCAATATTTCTCAAGATTATCTGTTCATAGAAACCTTTTTATTTTCACTGTATCTATTCACATCTCTTGAAATAGCATTCCTTTTTCTAATGTGAAAAGAAACAGTTGTTGCCACATTTGAAAAATGGCAATTTGGTTATATTTACATAATTCGTTAAAGAATAGATTTTCTCCCCTGTTGTTCACTCATCAAGTTGTGTCAGACTCTTTGTGACCCCATAGACTGCAGTGCACCAGGCTTCCCTGTCCCTCACCATCTCCTGGAGTTTGCCCAAGTTCATGTCTTTTGGTGGGGTGATGCCATCCAACCATCTCATCCTCTGTCACCCTGTTCCCTTCCTGCCTTCATTCTTTCCTAGCATTAGGGTCTTTTCCAGTGAGTCAGCTGTTTGTATCAGGTGGCCAAAGGACTGGGACTTCAGCTTCAGCATTAGTCCTTTCTCTCCTACATAAACAAGTTTGAGCCTGCCACTGTGTCTTTCTTTAACCCCAGATGCTGTAGTTATTACTTGGGCTTTTCAGGTTGACCAGAGAAAAAGATGTTTGTTATATTCACAGATTATCATGGTAATCTGTCCACAGAAACAGGATCCTGAAAGATTCTGTCAAGTAACTCATCAGAAATAGTCCAGGAAGACTGTGTAGAATTAACTTGCAAAAAGTTTTGACATTCTTAAAATGCTATAATAAGATTATTTCTATATTATTTTGTTTTTGTGAGATCAAGTTACAGGTTTTTCATGTTTTTACATGCTGTTACATGCTAACACATATTTGTGGAACCAAGAGCTAAAGGTGGAGTGCCTCTGGTTGTGAAAATGCAACATTTTAGAACAGTGTTTACTGACAAATTCAGAATCAGGATGTAAAAATGATAACTTTACTCTGAGTAAAGAAACGAAGAATAAAAGGGTGGCATATTAGAGATAATACAAATGTTTTTAAAACTGTAGACTATAATATGATACAGAGAAGAAAGATTAGGTGAGTCATTGAGAGTCACTAAACTAACCTTTTAATAACTAAGAAAATTTTACTATTGAATATTCAAACAGATTTGCTGCTATTGAAAATGTGTCAAATACAACTCTTATTATCAAGTACTCTTACCAATTACTTAGAAGTAGTATTTAAGCAGTTTAAGACTTAGAAATTTGACTTAGCTTTTAAAAAATGTGGTAGAATACAAAATAAATATACACTGAAAGCGGAACCTTTAACATACCAGCTTCCTCTATACACACACATACACACACACACACACACACACACACACACACACACACACACACCTTTTGATAGGAATATAATATGATAATTATTTCCAACTCTTGCATAAGAATGGAAATTATTAACAGTTAATTATTATTTTGTCAGTCTTCTGTACAAAGGACTTAAGACCTCAATATCAGTAATATAAAAATAGAAGAAATATTCATACATGTTTCTTCTTGAACCATTGTGACCTAATGAGCAAACCTTAGTACAACAAATTGAATAAACACATTATGTATCAGAGCACTTTTGTATAACGCTAATAATCCCAAAGACATAAGTTCTCTTCTGGATCCCAGATCCATACAACTGAAAAATTGGCTCCCATTTTTTTTATCAGTAGTTCCGAGAATAACCTGAATTGCTGAATCACCCAAGAATAATTACTGTAGTAAAATATCATTAAATTAAGCTTATTTTATAATTTGACAAAATTCAGGTATCCTAACTGATGTTAGCTTTTATTATCTAAGAGAAGTGACAGTAATCAGTTTGCCTAAGTGATTTGGCTGGATGGCATCACTGACTTGATGGGCGTGAGTCTGAGTGAACTCCAGGAGATGGTGATGGACCGGGAGGCCTGGCGTGCTGCGATTCATGGGGTTGCAAAGACTCGGACACGACTGAGTGACTGAACTGAATGAAGTGATTTGCATTCAGTGATATTTTCTTTGCCCATTTTAGTTATGAAAACCTATATTAGTTTGGAATAACTATATAGTTCATAATCTTTCTGAATGTTTTAGGCATACTGAACTGTTTCACAGAGGGGAGTAGTAGTGATGGATATTCCTTTGCTAATACTCTGGTCTTCCAGGCTCCTTCTTCAGATGCTACCTTAAACTCCTTTGGCACTAAGCTGTGTATAACAATTTTGGAAGTAAATGATCAGTGATGATAACACAGATGCAGTCGTCCAGTGTATACTGTGTGCCTACCATATTTCAGGTTCCCTTCTTTTCATGCCCTCAGTTGACTGGCTTTGTTTTTTGGTAACTACATCATTCTTGGCTCATATTGAGCTTGTAGACAAGGTTGCTTTTTTCCCCTGAACTGCTCAGAAGCCAGGGCTACTTTACCCAGTATTCGTGTGATTCTGATGTTGACAGCTCAGACTGGGGAAATGGATATTATTTTAGAGTGGGAGATGATGAAATAGTCAGTTTTTAACCTGCTTCAGTTAGTTGCTGGTGGGATGTCTAAACAGAGATGTTATAAAGATGGGATATAGGTCTGGACAGAAGATAAAAAGTCAAGTGGAAAGAGAGGTTTGTGATTTTAGGTAGTAATTAAAATTGTCTGTGGTTTTGTATGGAGATGAAGTATCTGTGGGAGGTGGTATTGCTTTCCCATACAGACTCAAGCAGGAGCTATCCATAATAATCTTTTTATAGCCCTTCTGTTAGTAGTACACACTTTTCAGTATCACAGACTTTTAAAGGACTGGAGGATTCATGTAATAATTAGTTTTACATTTATGTTTTTTGAATTATTCTTATTTATTAGTCACCAAGATTCACAGTATTGCACAAAATATAGTGATATTGATTTTGTATTTAGCGTGCATCAGTTTAGCTGTTTATAAAATGTCTTATTAAAAGTAATTATAAATATATTTTACTTGAGGAGTGATTATAACTTGAAACTGTCTTCAATTTAATGGGTTAATTAATGGGTACAGGAAGATGATATGGTAAGAAATACTATCAGACTAGGCATTAATTGTTCTTTTAGAATACCTAAGAAATTGATAACTTGTTGCTTCCAATGGTGGGACTGAGCAACTCAGGGCATGGAGTACGGATGTTGGGTTGCCTTTTCACTTTGTATTGTTTTGTGTGATTCAAGGTTTCAAGCATGGGATGATTTGGAACAGGTAAGGAAATTTAAAGCTTATTTACTTTAAACATGAGATAGTATGATGTTTAAAAAGTATTGGCACATAAAGTTAGAAGTCATAATTTCAAATCCTAATTTCACAGTTTCCTGGCCAGTGGCCTTAAATGAGTCATCTCACCTCTTTGAAAAAGAGGGTGGTGATTGCTGCAGGGTCCTTGTGAGTTCATTTAGTAAACATATCTGTGAGGTACACACTGACGGGTGCTGGTAGGAGACATCCCAGTCCTCAGGGCTTCCACTTTCAAGTGTAGATGTGGACGAAATTATAGCTTATATCTTACTTATAATTTGTATGGTGGAGATAAATATGCAAGAAACATTCACGGGGCAGGTCCATAGTGGCAGCTTGGGGAGTGGGAGGGAAGGGATTAGAGTGGTCCTTATGGAAGAGAAGGGCATTTGAGTTAAATTGTGAAGAATGAGTTGGGCAGATGCAAGGAGAGGATGACAGAGGGAGAAGGTATTCTACCCAGAACAAGCACCATTTCCAGCCCTGTCTCATTTTATGTGTGTTTATGTGTGGCAGATTTTTTGTTTTACTTATTTTGTTAAGACAGGATGCTATAGAAGGTTGTTCTTTAATTTTGCTGGCCCCCAAAATCTTCACTATGATTATTAGTTGAAGTTTGGAAATAGTGGAAAATCTCACTTGGGACCTTATAGTGACCACAAAAAAATTAGTAGAGAATGACTAAAACTCACTGAATTTTGACTGCTACATTTTATAATATAGACTGTAAACACTAAAAGTCATCAGATTCTGATGTCAGCCTCCAGTTCCTCCTCACTGAGGAACTAGTGAGAATTCTTAAATAAGGTAAGTAAAACAATAGGTCTGTAATTTGCAGTTCACTTGGAATTTCCCAAATGAGTAGATTTAATTTTATTTTTATTTTTTCATCATTCTTGGTATTTCTATCACCACATACTTTTATAAAGACATTATTTCCTCTCTGTGCCTGTAGTCTCAGTAATAAACCCTTAGTCTTCAAAAGCCTAAAATTTACCCTAAATATGACCTTTCACTCTGATTTTTGTAAACTGCTTTCTTCCTATATGTTTATCAGAAAAGCTTGTACCTGCTTTACTTGTTAGTTCAAATAGCTTCTTTCCTTAATGTTGAATACTTTTTTCATCTCCACTGGGGGGGATATAAATTTTAAATCAATTTGACGAGAAGTTTTAGAGTTCCAAGTTGTAAGTAAATATACTTTCCTTGGTACCATATTGTTTGCCTTTATAGAGCCATTAAACATCTTGTGAAGTAGAGTGAAAGTTGCCGAGTCGTGTCTGACTCTTTACGACCCCATGGAATATAGCCCACCAGGCTTCTCTGTCCATGGGATTTCCCAAGCAAGATACTGGAGTGGGTTGTCATTTCCTTCTCCAGGGGATCTTCCCAACCCAGGGATCGAACCTAGGCCTCTCCTACATTGCAGGCAGATTCTTTACCATCTAAGCCACCAGGGAAGCTCATATAAACCTCTAACCCCAGTAATAGTTCATAGACGTTAATATTTAGCTACTCACTGCTCACTCTTCTGTAAGTTACAGTTTAGGGACATTGATAATTTGCTATTTAATCTTTAACATTGATAATTTGCTATTTAGTCTTTAACATCCAGTATACTCTAAGTTGGGCTTCCCAGGTGGGTCAGTGGTAAAGAATCTGCCTGCCAATGCAGGAGAGGCGTGTTGGATCCCAGGGTTGGAAAGATCCCCTGGAGAAGGAAATGGCAACCCACTTTAGTGTCTTGCCTGGGAAATCCAATGGACAGAGGAGCCTGCTGGGCTGTAGTCCATGGGTGCCGGGGTCCAGCCCCCAAAGGATCCAGGGGAACCCGAAGGAGAAATGGTGTTGGCGAAGAAAATGACTTAAAGAGAGATAAAGAAAGAATGTTGCAGATAAGAAAATAGAGGAGAGAAAGCAAAAAAAAGAAAGAACCGGGGTGACCAAGCTTCAGTGAGCAAGGCCCATAACTTTATTTTTAAAAGGAACTTTATACTTTGACTTGTACATGGAGGGAAATGAAATATGCAAAGTCATACAGAGTCAGCCCAAACATTACATCTGTTTTGTCTTTATCAAAACCAGGATTTTTTTCTGTATACCTTTCCCATAAACAGTGTTGTGTACATTATCTTCTGGCCTTGGAGGCCTGTGAACATTTTATGACCCTCTTTTGATAAAGGCTGCTCAACCAGAAAACTTATTTTCCCTCAAAGTGTTTTTTCTTTATATTTCTAATCTATGTCAGCCTCAGAAAATGCTTAACAGAGTTAACATTTCTCAAAGGTGCAGTGAGTTACAAGAAAGAACCAATTAGCTCAAAGGTCTGATGTTAATTTCAAGGCTACACTTGTTTTTCTTACATTCCAACTATATTAACTAATGCACTCCCAGGTGCACAATGGATAAGAGATATGGGAACTTAGCAACAAACATTGGCCCAGTAATGAAATCCTACATCAGCATTACTCTAATAACGTTTGACTCATTGAAGGGCTCTTTGTTTTAGGCTTCCTGTGCCTCTCCCAGTTGGGAGGCTGTGAATAATCACAAGCATAGCTGCAAGAGTCTGGATAAACCTGCCAAGCAAGCTAGAATGCTAACAGAGGGGGTTTGAATTGAAATACTCCTACCAAGTCCAGGAGACTTATTAGCTAGACCCCTAAGTTGATTTTCTCCAGAGAAAGGTGGTCAGGGATAGTCCCCTGTATGTCAGAAGACATAAAATAGTAAGACAGACAGATTTTGGTTTGGGGGTAGATGCTTGAGCANCTCCTACCAAGTCCAGGAGACTTATTAGCTAGACCCCTAAGTTGATTTTCTCCAGAGAAAGGTGGTCAGGGATAGTCCCCTGTATGTCAGAAGACATAAAATAGTAAGACAGACAGATTTTGGTTTGGGGGTAGATGCTTGAGCAGGTCTAGAGAACCCCTCGAGTCCTGAAGTCTTGCTTATCAGGTCTTTTGCACATAACCTTGTCATGGGTGGGATCTCCCGTGCTGGCTCCTGGCACAGGGAGTCACAAAAGAGACATGACTTAGCAACTAACTTCCACCATACCAACATCCTGTAAGCTATAGAAGTGCTTTGTGAATTGAAAATATAATATAGATAGAATATAGTGTTATTTATTATGGATGTTAGCCTCTGGTAAACACCATGATTAATAAAAATAAAGATGAGTTCTTAAAGTTTTATTCTGGTTTAGTTTTGTTTTGGTTGTTTTTGGCTGTGCTGTGCAGCTTGAGAGATCTCAGTTCCCACAACCAGGGATTAAACCCAGGCCATGCTGGCCAAAACCTGGAATCCTACCCACTAGTACTCTAGGTGTCATGGATTTTGCAAAAATTCATACAGAGTATTTATTAATACAGTGGAAAACATAAAATTGGGTATTATATAGGTAATTCCCTCTTTGTATTGTATTTATTTGTATTTGGGAAGGAAAAAGATGAGCTATCAATTTCTAAATGAGTTATCAGTTTAGAACATATTAGTCCAAAGTAAAGAAGCGTTATTTCTGTAGTTGCAGGACAATCTTCTGTTGTTAATGACTTTATCATCTTAGATGATAAAATATAGTAATAGAAAGTAAATAAAAGTAAAAGAAAATAAGAATAGAGAAGAAGATTATATTTGGCTTAAACTATGTTTCTTATCTTATACCATAGGAAATCTCGAAATAAGGTGCATTCACAGCTGTTAAATCACTAGTTTAATACCATCTTCAAAGATTCAAGTTCTCTGACATCCCAGAGTAACCTGTCCTTTTAGTATGGATATCCTCATGATCCCAAGGTGGCATGTGTCACACATAGGTGACAATGTCTAGGGGAGAAAAGAGAATTATACCTGCTTATATCAAGATTGCCAGAAGAAATATCAATAACCTCAGATATGCAGATGACACTACCCTTACGGCAGAAAGTGAAGAGGAACTAAAG
>SJYA01014205.1:0-10119 GCA_006410615.1 Neotragus moschatus
TTATTTACTATTCTGAGTGTTAATGTTATTAGAAAATAAAATAATTCAACTTTATGAAAATAGGAAAAGATTTTTCAGCTATATTGTTTTGTCTTATTTTTAAATGTAAACACTACTGTGGCACTTAATTTGAATTTGTATGGCATAGAATAATTATTTCTACGTGCTTTTCTAACTTTTATAAGGCTTAAATTATAATTGATCTGGTTGATCAAATAGAAAGTTTAAATAATTTGGCTTATTTGAATATCAAATCTACTTCCATAAAGCTTGAGGATAAATTTTAAAATTATGTGCCTGGATAGTATGCAGTAATACATATGTTAAGATGTACATGAAATTGAGTGTTATTTTTCTCTACCAGATGTCTATACAAGTCAGTAAAAACATTTGATTTTACTGTTCACTGAAACTTCTTGTCAGATTGTTTAATGGAGTAAGATTTCGTTTCAGTTTTCTAATTAACATTATATTAATTTTGAATCTAGAATCCCGGAACTGCTCATCCTTACGACAGTGGCCACATAGCAATGACCTACACTGGACTTTCATGCCTAGTTATTCTTGGAGATGACCTAAGCCGGGTAAATAAAGAAGCTTGCTTAGCAGGCTTGAGAGCCCTTCAGCTGGAAGATGGAAGGTACAGATCATTTTTTGTTACTTGTCTCTCTATCTTCTGTTTTGTTTTGTTTTGTTTTTTTAAAGAAAAATCTTTTGAAACTAAAAATGAATATAGTACTATAGTAGACCTATAGAATTTGCCATAAATTCTTATTCCAGCCACCTAAAAGTTCACTGTTTAATATGGTTTAAATGCCTAATCAATGAAATATTTCTTATGTGAATGAAAATAAAAATAATCACAATAATAGAACTCCATTTTTACTTCATTTTTTTTAAGAAGATTAGTAAGTGATCCATAAATAAATGGTTTAATAGTTTCAGGATTAGGATCTACTTTAATTTACCTTCTGGGTAAAAAATTAACATTTTGAAGCAGACATACATTTAGTCTCAATGTTTTAAAAGTTTATTTAGTCTAAACTTTTATGCCTTATGGCAACCCACTCCAGTATTCTTGCCTTGGAAATTCAATGGACAGAGGAGCCTGGCAGGCTACAGTCCATGAGGTCACAAAGACTCGGACATGACTGAGCAACCAACAACACTTTATGCCTGAAGGTAGTTATGGGGGGAAAAGGGATGAATGTTGAATATTATATTCTAGTGTAGGTAGTTTCTGTGATATTTTTAAAGGTTAGAAAAAGAAGTTAGTGAGTCCATTAATATTTGATGATTTGAGTCATGGGTCTAACAAAAAAGAGTTTTAAGGTGAAGCAATTTTTTAAATCTTGGAAGTAATAAAGCAGTAGTGATTCTGTCTAAAGAGGGAACTTGGCAAACAAATCCCACCATGTTATATCTGTGTTCTACTGTTGTCTCTGTTTTCCTGTCATTAATTGCTCTTGATGAGGGGAAAATTAATGGAAACATGCGAGATAAATTGGCATTGATTGGAAATAATATAAAACTAAATACTTAACACAGCAAGTACGTCACTAATTTCTCAGTATTTCACTGTAGTCTTTGGTTACTGCTATCTTACCCTTGTTTACAAACAAAAGAATAGACATGAAANGGAAACATGCGAGATAAATTGGCATTGATTGGAAATAATATAAAACTAAATACTTAACACAGCAAGTACATGTCACTAATTTCTCAGTATTTCACTGTAGTCTTTGGTTACTGCTATCTTACCCTTGTTTATAAACAAAAGAATAGACATGAAACACTATTATATATTTCTCTAAAGCTAATTATAGGTAAAAATTAAAATAATATGGTCAGTTATCATATTGGTTATCTATGTATACACTGAGAAGAAATTTTACATAGGCAAAATGAATAGATCCCAGGTTTCACCCGCTCCTGTTTTGCTCATGAATTCTCAGACCACTGTGCCACAGCTTTCCATGGCTGAAAGCAGATGAACTTACTCTGGAGTGGTGGCATCTGGAGAGGAGTAACTGCGATCATGGGTTAAGCTACCCAGACACCAGAACTTTGGAGCAGAGTGATGATTTAGGGGTAGTTTTATATCATTCAAGTTAATAGTCCTATTCTTTACTGAATAATATGAGTAGTATATGATTTTTGAATCCATTATTAGTGATAGGTTTTTCTGTGAGTGAAAACATGAAGTGGCTATTTCTGAACAGCCCCCTGTACAAATAAATTACAGTACAGTAAATCATATTGTTCTTACTTTCAGTTTTTGTGCAGTACCTGAAGGCAGTGAAAATGACATGCGGTTTGTATACTGTGCTTCCTGTATCTGCTATATGCTCAACAACTGGTCTGGCATGGATATGAAAAAGGCTATCAACTATATTAGAAGAAGTATGGTGAGTTGCGTTGATAGTGACTCTTTCCTTTAGTTATTATTGCTGATATAGGAGAGCTGGGAGGAGAATGGGCCCACAGAGGATGAGGTGGTTGGATGGCATTACTGACTTGATGGACATGTGTTTGAACACGCCTCAGGAGTTGGTGATGGACAGGGAAGCCTGGCGTGCTGCAGTCCATGGGGTCGCAAAAAGTCGGACACGACTGATGAGAGCTGGGGCATGCCTCATCTCTTCTGTTAATAGCAGTGATTTGGAAATAAGGAATAAGGTTGCTTTCTAGGTACATGACATATCAGAATAGCCGTGTAAAAGTAATCTTCAAGGACAGATTGACTCTTTAGCCATTAAATTTTGAATATAGTCTGATTGTATCCAAAGAAGCAATATCTTTAGTGGAAAGAAATTGGTCAGCCTTGGAAGCAAAAAAAAAAAAAAGTAAAATCTGAAAGTAAATGTTGATAGCCTATCCTAGTAGGGGTCCTTAAGAAGTCATAGCCAAACTTAAAGGAGAATTGTGGTACCCTTGGTGAGATTATTCCTATATATTGGGTGTAAGATTTTAAGTAGCAAGATTGGGCTGACAGTAGATTTTTGGGTCACTTTTGGTTTCTAAATAGTTTTATGTGTGGGTTTTTCTTTTTTTTTCTTTTTTTTAATCTAAGGTTTAAGGAGAGTATCAAGTAGAAATGTTATTCTTTCCCACAATATAGTCAGTCTTTTTTTTTTTTTTTTTTAACCAATGATAGTAAGGAAACCTTAGTCTCAGCCGGAAACATCATTTGCTCTACTTTGTAGTCTTTTGTATAAAATCACAGTAATAGAAGTGCTGCTTCCCAGGTTTGTTTTACTTACTAAATATGAAATTTTCATTTTATAGATTAAAATATTTTAGGCTCTTAGCTCAGCTTTTACTAGTCCATATTTCAGAGCAGAAATGTAAGTTCTTAGAGGAATAGAGTTATTTTTAATTAAATAGATAAATCAGAATTTACAGAATATACAATAGCACAGATTTTTTAAAGCCTCGGGAGGCAGAAAGAACAAACCTTTAAAGAAGTTTTAGGACAAAAGGAGTTTGATGTTATAGACTAAGATGGGTGATTGTTTTGCCAAAGTTTTGTTTTCAATTCAAAGGATTCGTTAGCCAAAGAAACCACTGTTACACACATGAACAATTTCAATTTTTTATAGAAGAAAGATAATTTGAAAAGAAGTATAAAAAATAGGGAGAAGTAACAATGTATATACATCACCAAATTGGGCTGAGCTACATCCAGACTTGAGTCCCTTGTTAACAGCAGTCTGGAGGCCCAATTGAGAAGGGTCCAGGAGAGGTGTGTCCACCCACCAGTGAGACTTCAAATCGCAGTTTCAGGGGCTCCTGCTCATAATCCTAGGCTACAAGCTGATATCATTGTCAGTTTGTATCAGTTTGTGTGCAAAAATGTGGGTATGGTTTTACTTTAATCTTTCTCCAGTGTGGAAAGATTTGTTTCACCTTATGAGTTATAGAATTTCATTAAACCCTCCGGAGAGGGAGCAGGGGTTGCCCAGACCATCAGGGGCTCAAGAATTTCAAGATGAATTCCCTTTCTAATCTGAAGTGCTGCCTGACTTGCTGTGCTTGCCCGCTGGCATGGAATCCAGGCAGTGTCACGTAGGTCAGAGGGCTGCTCTCCTGCTTCTGAAGCTTGAACAAGACTTTCCCCTATTTCCCTAACAGTGATAAGTATTGTGGCATTATTGTTGCAGAAATAATACCACGTTCCTCTTAGTGCATTGTATTTGGAGGTACAGCTTGTTGATATGCCTTGTTATTGGTGATGTTAACTGTGATCACTTGGTTAAGGTGGTGTATGCCAGATGTTTCTCTGTAAAGTTAGCATTTTTTCTCTTTGTGATTTTATTTAGTATGTCATGGTGAGATACTTGGAGACTGTGTACATTTCCTGTCCCTCATCAAACTTCTGTCCTCTAATGTTAGCATGCATTGATGATTTTCCAGCTCTACCATGATTTCTATAATTATCAGTTAAAATTCTGCTATTTAAAAAAGCTTTCCTTTCACCTTTATCTATTTATTTAATTTCAACAGGAACTCTAGGTTCTTGTTTGATTCAGTGGGTTATTATCTGTAACTATCACTCATTTAAAAAGACCCTGATGCTGGGAAAGACTGAGGGCAGGAGGAGAAGGGGACAACAGAAGATGAGATGGTTGGATGGCATCACCGACTCAATGGACTTGGGTTTGGGTGGACTCTGGGAGTTGGTGATGGACAGAGAGGCCTGGCGTGCTGTGGTTCATGGGGTCAACTGATCATTTATTTTGATGCTGTCCCAGATTCAGCCAGCAAAAACCCCTTCATGCAGGCTCTTATGCCCTTTTGACGTGTCCCGTTCATTTTTGAGCACGTCTTTGTTCTCTGGCACAAAATATTCTGGGTTCATAGTTTAATTTCCCAACTTCATTTCTAAAATTGGTCCTTTCTTCAAGAAGTTCTGGTTCTTTTTGAAGGGTGGTATTTAGAAACCAGGATTTGGGTACAAAATGTGCTCATTAGTACTAGGTTGTCATTGCTTCTAGCCCCTCTCTCAGAGGTAGGAAATGTATATATGTATACACAGACATCCCCCTTACACACATACACACGTTTATATCTATTTATCAAAAACCATGAATTTATGCTAATGAAATGATGAAAGTCACGTGGTCATGTCTGACTCTTTCTGATCCCGTGGGCTGTAGCCTACCAGGCTCATCTGTCCATGGAATTCTCCAGGCAAGAATACAGGAATGGGTAGCATTCCCTTCTCCAGGAGATTTTCCCCACCCAGGACTTGAACCCGGATCCCCTGCATTGCAGGTAGATTCTTGACTGTCTGAGCCACCAGGGAAGCCTGAGTTCATACTAAGTTTAATGCAGCACCGTTTGTTCAGTCGCTGACTCTTTGCGACCCCATGGACTGTACATGCCAGGTTCCTCTGTCCTCTAGTATCACCCAGAGTTTGCTCAAATTCATATCCATTGAGCCAGTGATGCTGTCTAACCATCTCATTGTCTGCTGCCCTCTTCTTTGGCCTTCAATATTTCCCAGCATCAGAATCTTTTCCATTGAGTCCTCTTTTCTCATCAGGTGGCCAAAATAATGGAGCTTCAGCTTTAACATGAGTCTTTCCAACAAATATTCAGGGTTGATTTCCTTTAGGATTGACTGGTTTGATCTCCTTGCATTCTGAGGGACTCTGAAGAGTCTTCTCCAGCACCACAGTTCAAAAGCATCAATTCTTTGGCATTCAGCCTTGTTTATGGTCCAACTCTCACATCCTTACATGACTCCTGGAAAAAGGATAGCTTTGATTATACAGACCTTTGTAGGCAGAGTGATGTCTCTGCCTTTTTACATACTGATCTAGGTTTGTCATTAGCTTTTCTTCCAAGGAGCAAGTGTGTTTTAATTTTGTGCCTGCGTAACCATCCTCAGTGATTCTTGTGGGCCCAAGAAAAGAAAATCTGTCACAGCTTTCACTTTTCCCCCTTCTATTTGCCATGAAGTGATGGACCGGATGCCATGATCTTTGTTTTTTTTAACTCCATTCAGTTCATTTTAATCTCCTCTTTTCATTTGTAACTTCCTTGTTGGACAGTGACAAACCTGACTCCTGTTATCCAGAATGCATTGGTTCTTTTTGCTTAGAGCCCACAGGTATATTGTCAGAGTGTTAAAAAACCACTTGGGTTGTTTTTTCACTTCCCTCCACCACCACCTTACCCCCAGCCTTTAGCATGTCTGTGTCGCTTATTTGGAATAGAGTTGTTTGTTTGGGTTCTACTTTAGGATCACCACCCCCCCGCCCCCGCCCAACTTTGTTGATTTTATTTCCTTAATATGTGATATATTAACTTGCTTTTGAAAGTCAGAATGTAGGTTCAAAACCGTGTAACTCACAAGGGCTTCCCTTGCCTTCAGTCTCCTTCCTCCGCCTGACTCCCATGCTTGCCGCCATGTTGCGGTTTGCTCTGTGGGTAAACGTTCTCATTGGTTTCTGGTTCATCCTNATGTGATATATTAACTTGCTTTTAAAAGTCAGAATGTAGGTTCAAAACCGTGTAACTCACAAGGGCTTCCCTTGCCTTCAGTCTCCTTCCTCCGCCTGACTCCCATGCTTGCCGCCATGTTGCGGTTTGCTCTGTGGGTAAACTTTCTCATTGGTTTCTGGTTCATCCTCCTCTCTCACTCAAAAGAGTACTTTTTTGCATTTTGCTTTTTTCACTTGAAAGTGAAAAACCACCCTGTATCAGGTCAAAAAATTTTCCTCATTCTTTGTTTTTCTCTTTTTGCAGTTTTGTAGTACTCATTGTGTGCACATCATCGTTTTTTTCAACTATTCTATATATAGGGTGTGTATTTTCCTAAGGTGAACAGTGTTGAAACTAATCCTTTCTGCATGTATGCTTATGTATTGTTGGGAATATATTTTCAAAATAAATTCCTAGAAGTGGAATTGCTTGATCAAAAAGTAAATGCATACATAAATCTTCATTTTCACTCCAAAAATATGAGCCAGTGTATATTCCCACCAGTGTGTGAGAGTGCCTCTGTCTACACAGACTTACCAATAGAATCTTGTTGCAGTATTTTTATTTTTACCGATCTGGTGGGTCTTTTCCTGAAATCATTTAATTTTCCTTATTTCTTCCTCCTGTTTATCCTTTTCATTTTTTAACTTGAAATCTCTTTTCATTTCCCAAGTGCTATTTGAGGGTATACAGTTGAGTTTGGGGTGCTTTACTGTAGTTTTCTTTTGCTTTTCACCATACTTTGGAGGTGAAGGTAAATTTTCCTATACGGAGATATTTTCATTCTGATCGCCGTGTTTCCATCTCAGAGACTCAGAGTTCCTTTGTGTAGATTTGTCTTTTTCTGTTTAGTCATTAGTGGATTTGTTTTTTCTTACAAGAATTCCTAGTTTAGTAAGAGTGCCATCTTTTCAGTGCAGAGAAACAAAGTACAATTCTTTTTTAACTTAGAGCGTGTTTTTGTTTGTGTAGTGATTGGGGAAGGGTAGTGAGTTCTATCGGAGAAGGCAATGGCACCCCGCTCCAGTACTCTTGCCTGGAAAATCCCATGGACAGAGGAGCCTTGGTAGGCTGTGGTCCATGGGATCACAAAGAGTCGGACACGACTGAGTGACTTCCCTTTCACTTTTCACTTTCATGCATTGGAGAAGGAAATGGCAACCCACTCGAGTGTTCTTGCCTGGAGAATTCCAGGGGCGGGGAGCCTGGTGGGCTGCCATCTATGGGGTCGCACAGAGTCGGACACGACTGAGGTGACTTAGCAGAGCAGCAGCAGAGTGAGTTCTATGACTTTCTGCTAAAAGAAAGTTCTTTATTGTTTCCTGGGTTTTTAAAATTTGCTCCTTAGAGTTTTCAAAGGGCCCTTCTTTCTCCCCTTTCTTCTTCTGCCTTTACCAGAGTTATGTCCTTAGAACGCTGCCTCCTTGACTTGCATGCCCTCCTCAGTCCCTTTCCTGTGGTTAGTGCTCAGTACTACCAGAACTCCTGTAGTACAGGCATCCTTGCTTTGACTGGTAGCCCCAGACTATAATGATGGTTGTGCTGGCTGAAACCATGCAAAGTGATCTTAATCACCAGTGGGAAAAATGACCCTTGTTCTGTGACCTTTATAAATTTTTTGCCAGAACATTTAAAACTATTAATGTTACTGTCAGTTATAAATGTATAGAGAAATTTTAATGATAAACCAATATTTGTTAGTATACTGTAATTTAAACGTTAGCAGTATTGAAAAAGTTTAGAAAATTCATAAGGAGTAGTTTGAACAGCAGTCTTTGTCTTCTCATTATATAACTTACAATATGGAGCAAGCATCTTTTCTGTCTTGTTAAATGATTGTACTCTTTTCTAAGACTGTGTCAACTTCCAGCATTTCGTCCTTTGCATTGTCATTGTGAAATACCTGAGAATTCCTTTTATGTGAAGTTTTTGCCAACATCACTTCTCTAGAACATCTTCCTTTTCATGATAACCACTTTCTTCATTCCTGTAGATATTTCATCTTCACTTAATTTTTCTGACTTCCTGTCTAGTCTCAAACAGCCCGCACTATCATGGTAACTGTTTCTTCTGTTACTCTGTCTGATGTCAATTCCACTTTCAGTGCTGCTGCTTTTCATTTCTTTACTGCACTTTTATTTTTGGTGGCCAGTCTCTTCCTTGGTTTTGACTTTCTGCAAACATCATGTTGGTTATTCATTAAAATACAAAGAAACAGCACAACCACATACGTTGCTGTGCTGAGTAACGTGCAATGACCAGTTACAGACTGTGAAAAAGGTGCTGTGAATGTTCACAGCTCATGGTACACATCTGTTATTTGTGTAGTCATTTGTGGACTGAGGAACCAGCAGCAAGTTTGTACTTTCTGTAGTTGCTCATAGTTACTGTACTGTTACTATTGAAATGTGAGGCATACTGTGTTATTGGAATTCGTGTATATTGGAAGAGTGCAAAACAAGATTTCCTATAATTTCACACTTAAGGAGGCCTTTCCTTTTGAGCCAGTAATTTTAGGTAACCTTAGACAGGCCCCTTCATCTCTCTTCCTCACGATTTTTTGTGACTTGCCCTTGCTCTCTGCAAAAGTGTATCAGGAGTGTGAGATTTGATGTTTCTTTTTCTGTAGACAGGTGATTTGAAGCTTCATCATGTCTTCTAGCTTTGATAGAGTTTCAGTTCTATGTAGTTGTATTCTTTTTTAAAAAATATTTATTTTTAATTGAAGGCTAATTGCTTAGTTGTATTATTCTTATCCTGTTTTGATTTTGTGGGATATGTGGGGAAATTCAAGTTTTAGGTAGGATACCATTATCCTCAGCTAACCAAAAGCCTCAAAACAAATTTGTTCTGTATTTATAATGTTATATATATGAGTATGAAATCCTTACGTTTTCCTTAAACTCATACCTCTTGCAAGTGGGAGAGGAATAAAGGTTGAGGCTTTTTATTGAGTAAAGATTAAATATGTAAGTGCCATCTTTGAACAGTCTGTTCTCAGAATGTGCCTAGTGTATACGTTTACTGATTCAGCTTGGTAAATAAGACAAGATCAGGTATTTGAAAATGCCTACAGGTATTTTATTGTGGGAAAGAATACATATTTTGAAAGATAAAAGGGAGAGATAAAATTAGATGAAGAAGAAAAATTAGCATCATGACAGCATATTTATTATTATTTCAGTATTAACTGAGCATGTTTTTCTTTTTCAGTCCTATGACAATGGGCTGGCACAGGGAGCAGGACTTGAATCTCATGGTAAGGTGTCTTAAAATAAGTGGGTGTGTGGCTTCTTTTTTCTTTAAATAACATCATGGTATCTTCAACATGTAGGACCTCAGAAGTTTGTCTCAGCTCTTGATGCAGACTGATTATCTTCTTTCCTCCTTCTCCCTGTTGACACTGTGGTGCCAGTTTGAGCCTCTTCTAGGTCAGTAATCATTGAGAGATTATTCAGACCAGGATGTTCAAACAGTATTTTCTAGTAATCTTTTCAACTGTTAGCTGAAAAGTGAAAGGTTGTTGTTGAATTACGACGCCGGGATTCTTGGCCCCCGGACGAGGCTTGATCGCTCAGAGCTTTTGTGTAATAAAGTTTTATTAAAGTATAAAGGAGATGGAGAAAG
>SJYA01014209.1:0-10398 GCA_006410615.1 Neotragus moschatus
ATCTTTGACCTTTAAATGATTGAGTGTCTGTTCTAAGCTGTCAAAATGAAAACTCAGGACATCTTTACTGGGGAGGAAAACAAAGCAACTGTGATTGGCTCTTATTTCAGTTCCTATTTTCCTTTGTGGATACAGTCAGATGGAGATGGTCTTCAAATAAAAGACAAATGATTTCTCTAGGAAGATTTGGATAGACAGGCCACGGAAACAATACCTTAAGCTGTGTGCTGCCTGTCACATAAGATTCGTTTTCTATTAGCCTGAGTCTTTTCAAAGGCACTTGGCAAAAAAGCATTGCCACTCACTACAGAAAACAGAAGATTTAAGTAGCTGGCAGAAGTTAATGTGTTTGATAGACTCTTGAGTTTCCATGTATTTCATTTCCTCTACTTCTCCTCTGATTGTGCTTCAGTTTCCACTAGAGTGCTACAGAAGAAGAAGAAATCACCCTACCTAAGTTGGAAGGTTAGATTTCATTACCTGTGAATGCCTGTACAAACAGGGAAGACCCAGGTTAGCAATGTTATGTTAATCGCTCAGTTGTGTCCCACTCTCTGCAACCTCGTGGACTGTAGTCCATCAG
The DNA here is from genome assembly GCA_006410615.1 of Neotragus moschatus. Lineage (NCBI taxonomy): Eukaryota > Metazoa > Chordata > Mammalia > Artiodactyla > Bovidae > Neotragus > Neotragus moschatus. The sequence continues at coordinate 584 of SJYA01014209.1, forward strand.
GCACCTCTGTCCATGAAATTCTCCAGGCAAGAATACTGGGGTGGGTAGCCTTGTCCTTCTCTGAAGGGTATAAGGGGAAATCTTCCTGACCCAGGGATCAAACCCGGGTCTCCTGCATTACAGGCAGATTCTTTACCATCTGAGCCACCAGAGATTAGCAATACTTAGCTTAAAAGGAGAAGTGATTCCTCCAGCTCTGTTTTTGTTTTTCTTTCTCAAGATTGTTTTGGCTATTTGGGATCTGTTGCATTTCCATACAAATTGTACACGTTTTTGTTCTAATTCTATGAAAAAATGCCATTGGTAATTTGATAGGGATTACGTTGAATCTGTAGATTGCTTTGGATAGTATAGTCATTTTCACTATATTGATTCTTCCAAGTCAAGAACATGGTGTCATCTCTCTCCATCTGTTTGTGTTGTCTTTGATTTGGTAACCTCGATGGGTGGGATGGGGGTAGGTGGGAGGAAGACCCATAACGGAGCAGACCTAAGTATTCATATGGCTGTTTGCTTCATTGTACAGCAGAAACTAACACAACACTATAAAGCAACTATGCATGTTAAGTTGCTTCAGTTGTGTCTGACTCTGCAACCCTATGGATTGTAACCCACCAGGCTCCTCTGTCCATGGAATTCTCCAGGCAGGATTGCTGAAGTGGGTTGCCATTTCCTACTCCAAGGGCTCTTCCCTACCCAGGCCCTGAACTCCGGTCCCCTTTGTCTCCTGCTTTGGCAGGCGGATTCTTTACCACTAGTGCCACCTGGGAAGCCCCAAGACAACTATACTGGATTTAAAACAGAATAAGAAGAAGTGATATGTTCCCAGCATTTCTTGGGTGGGGATAGTCACTGGGTTGAACACTGGGGTGTTGAGTCTAAAGCAGATGGGTGCACTTTCCCCTTAAATCTCCAGGTAAGATGCAAAGTCAGTCTTTTTACCTGCCCTGTAGAAGGCTCTATCCTACCAATGCCTGTAAGGAGCTGGAAAGGTCATAGAAACAGCCTCTGTGTATTCTTCAATGCAATCAGCCTTTAACTAAATTGGCACAGGGGGGAATATTCCCAAGGATTATGAGGATGATTACTGCCCTTGAGCTGATATCAGTCTTGCCAAGGACACCCCACAAGCTCTGTCAAGACAGGCCCCTGAGGGACTTCTCTGTTGGCCCACTGGTTAAGAATCTGCTTTGCAAGGCAAGGGATGTGGGTTTGATTCCTCTTCAGGGAACTAAGATGCCACGTGCTGAAGAGCAACTGGACCCACACGCCGCAACTAGAGTTCAGAATACGAAGGTGGTGTCATGTTGTAGATCCAAAAGAAAGGTGTTTAGGTTTGAGACCTCTCCCGGCATTTAAGGCACGAAAGGTGCCTCCCCAGGGTTCGACTTTTGTACTTAATACTTGATTTTCTAGGCAAACGAAGAAAGATGGTGGCATAGATAAACCACAGGAGGAAAGAAGTGAGAAATCGATTTGCATTTGGCTTGGAATAAATCACAGGCTCTGAAAAGCATGCCCCATTTCTGTACATTGCTGGCTTGTGAAATGACTTTCTGTTCCCTGAATTCAAGTTATCAGAGAGGCAGGATGTAATCAAGGGGAAACATTCTAGGTAGCGGTGCAAAAGGTGGTTTATAAATTTTTATTTTTAATTCCTTGGGCTAATTCATCCAGCAAATAATCTGTGGAAACTCAAGAGGTACTAGGCTTGAACAAATACATAGATCCCCCTCATCCAAATCAAAATTCATTTTTAGCCAAGAACGTACACAGCACAGCGACGTGGAGAAAGATTTCCAATATGTTTTGAAAATTCCACAATTTTTAGCTACTGATTTTATTAAAAATCATTCATAACTATTTTAACTGTAGCTGTCGTTCATTTGAGGCTGACTGGGGGAGGTGACGAAGAGCATCTTTTCTCTGGTAACAAAATAACTTTTGGCTTCGACTTAATCAAAATGCCAGCTTGCATCCATGTGAGGGAGATAACATTTCTGAAAAATTCATTCAACTGATGAGCCTTGGTGGTACTGCAGAAGTTTAAAATCTTAACAGAAAGAATATGCTATGAACTAAAATAACTGTTTCCCCTTCATAGAATCTAGGACCAGAGGAAGAACTATTGGTTTTTTAACTGAGAAATGTAAATATCATTGACAATTTAAACTCCCAAACCTCATGCAAATTTTCCGTAGAAAAATAGACTGAATGCTCTTGAAAAAATATCAAAAGCCTGCCCTTGAAGACATGAGTATATTCAACAGCTTGCGAATATACTCATGCCAGCTTCCACACCCACATTCAAGAGAGGAAATGTAATAGGTTGAGGGGATATTTGCTCTCTTAATCATTTGGATTTGGCTACCTGGCACCACAGTCTTGTGAATTCCACTCCCCAGCACCACCAACCAAGAGCTGCCATTTGCTTCTTGGGTTCTGGGTCCCAGGGCTGAGACCCAACATCTACGTCTGTGCCGTCAGGCCAAGCTGGCATCCACCTCCTGTCCCCTGCAGGGCCATGCATGACCTCTATCCTTGTCATCTGAATCTGAACATGAAGCAACACCATATGTGTAGGCATATACCCCCATTCCGTCTCCATAAGGAGACTTTACTGTCAGCTCGATAGAACAGCATTGATCAAAATCTCAGCCCTCTAATAGGTGATGGCCAGGCGGTGGAGTGGTGCATCCCAGGAAGTCCCGCCCACAGTCCACACGTGATGCTCATCAAGTCCTTCAAGGCGCTCCCAGCCTCCACTGCAGTAACACCGGCTCCTCTGTCCTGCTGGGTCTCTTCTCGAGGGTCCTCAGTTCTGGGGCACTCTTTCCTAGTCCTAAGAGCAAGCTCCAAATTCCTATTTTATTATACCTTCTTTGGGTTTGCAAATTAACAATCTAAACCTTAGAGAAATGGAGTTGTTCACTACCTATCATAAAGGCTGAAAGTGAAAGAAAGGATTGCAGCCCAGGTCTCCAAAGCTAGGTTCTAGATGGTGCATGAGAGTGAACGTCGTTATCTTGGGTGTACATATCCTTTGTATACAAGGCTTGAAGCAGGTTTCCTAGAAAATTAAGTGTGCTCTTCCTATTAAAAGCCAAGACACCATTTTGCCAACAAAGGCCTGCATAGTCAAAGCTATGGTTTTTCCAGTAGTCATGTATGGATGTGAGAGTTGGTCATAAAGAAGGCTGAGTGCTGAAGAACTAATGCTTTCAAATTGTGGTGCTGGAGAAGACTTCTGAGAGTCCCTTGGACAGCAAGGAGATCAAACCAGTCAATCTAAAGGAAATCAACCCTGAATAGTCATTGGAAGAATTGATGCTGAAGCTGAAAGTCCAATACTTTGGCCACCTGATACTCACTGGAAAAGACCCTGATGCTGGGAAAGACTGAAGGCAGGAGGAGAAGCAGGTGGCAGAGGATGAGATGGTTGGATGGCATCACTGACTCCACGGACATGAGGCTGAGCAAGCTCCGGGAGAGCCAATAGATGGGCCTCTTGGATAGATAGCCAGTAGTTGGTGTGCTGCAGTCCACGGGGTCGCAAAGAGACCCGACTGAGCCACTGAAAAACCACGGCAGTCTGTTCCTGCAACTCCAGGCATGCAGGTTGTGGGAAAATGTCTGAGCATCTGAGGCTGTTTTTTGTGCTTTCCTGAGCTATGTCTAGCCACTCCACTGATAAGATCAGCCCTTGATGTGCACACAAGCCTCAGGGACGGTCAACCAGCAAAGCCACCTGACGGAAGCATTCAGAATGGAAAGAGGGCCAGCACCGGAGAAGCACAGAGGCAGCCCAGCGCTGTGGTGGGGGTAGGGTAAGGCCGCCCAGGAGAGCAGACTGGGCAATGCCTTTCCACGGAGAAGAACGTTCCCAGCTGTGAGATGACAGGGCCCACGGGTGGGTTGGAGGGAAGGCCTATTGCCTCTGGACGCCCTTTGGAATTGAGCCAAAGTGTGTGAACACAAAGGGAAAATAATCCCGTGTGGGTGACGTCACAGAGCGCCCTGAGGAGAGGGGCGATGGTAAAGCTTCCTGCCGCTCCAGTCCAAAGAACACAGGCTGGTTTGACCATCAGTTCCTTCTGCAACCAGAAGTGTGACTCTCTCTTTTTTTTTTCCTTTTAAGTGCTTGGTCTTCACTGCTGCGCAGGGCAGGCTTCTCTGCAGCTGGGGCAGGTGGAGGCTCCTCCTTGTGGCGGTGCGTGGGCTTCTCATTGTGGTGGCTTCTCCTGTGGCAAAGTACGGGCTCTAGGGCACGTGGGCTTCGGGAGTTGAGGCTCCCAGGCTCCGGAGCACAGGCTCAATAGTTGTGGCACAGGCTTAATTGCTCTGCACCACGTGGGATCTTCCCAGGTCAGGGATCGAACCCGTGTCTCCTGGATTGGCAGGTGGGTTGTTTACCGCTGCCCGCCACCAGGGAAGCCCAGAAGTTTAGCTACTAGGTCCATCTGTTGAGCCCATGTGTGTGCTCGGTTGTTTCAGGCATGTCTGACTCTGCAATCCCATGGAGTGTAGCCCGCCAGGCTCTTCTGTCCATGGGGATTCTCCAGGCAAGAATACTAGAGAGGGTTGCCATGCCCTTTTCCAGGGAATCTTTCTGACCCAGGGATTGAATCCCGGTCCCCTGCATTGCAGGGAGATTCTTTACCATCTAAGCCACCAGGGAGGGATAGACAATTCTTAAAAGAGACAGAAGGGAACTCAGTGGGAAGCACAACTCTGATACACAAACTAAGCCACCCAGGACCACGTCTCGTCTAGATGGCTTTCGAAGGTAATATGCCTCAGCCTTCTCACCCCAGGGCCAGGTATGAAGCAACCTGAAACCACCCTTATCACCCAGAGTTCTCCTAAGTCATTTGAGCTCACCACTACAAAGCCCTCTGGCCTTTCCCACGCAAATCCAGATAGAAGCTGACTGTGACCTGCCCTTGACCTCACTGCTCTCTGCTGCCTCCCCGCCCCATCCTGTCCTCCCCACGTGGTTTGCACTGCACGCCGCATACACCGCGGGCCTCAAGGACCTTCAAGCCCATAACGCACTTGATTTTTCCCTGAGATTCATGGTCACACCTGACTGCCCATCTCATAAAACAATACAAAGCAATCTAAGGGTGGGATGAGAGAAATCACATTTCCATCTTCACTGCAAAAGAAATGCCCCTGAGGGAAGAATGTACTATGTTCCCATCCAGATTCTTTTAGAGGGGAAGGAGTGCCTTCTTCCACTGCGGAGATTCACTTTACAGCCATGGGCATGGAGGGCTGCCACGTTCTGAGCCTTGCAGCCTCGGAGGCCATCCTTGAGCCTGATGCAGCAGCTGGTGGTGGAACACGGCTGGCTACGCTCACGGCTGCCGCCTGGGGGGCTGGGGGGCTCCGAGGGCCAGCCCCGTGGCTGGGAGTACATGTTTAGGGAGAAGGCGGTGATGCCTTTCTAGGAGCCAATCCTGAGAGGCAATAGGATGGCCAGAGCCCAGAGGTCAGTGGTCAAGGGTTTGGGATTGTCCCCGGAGTGGGACAGCGGCTGTGCTTGGAGGGAGGCCCCCAGCGACTGTGGACAGACTGGGATTCAGAGGGGCTGAGGGAGGGTAGTGTGGGGGAAGGACTCAGAGGACTTCCGTGTTCCTCTCTTGGCCACATAGTGAGAGGCCGACAAGGGTAGGGAAACACAGAGCTGGGCAGTTCAGGAGAGGCTGGACTTCCCTGGTGGTCCAATGGACAAGAGTCCTCCTGCCATCACAGTGGTCATGGTTCGACCCCTGGTCTGGGAGGATCCCACATTCTGCATCCCAGCTAAGCCCGTACGCCGCCACTACTGCAGCCCCGCGCCCTGGAGACTGAGCTCCGAAACGAGAGGCTGGCACTGCACCCAGGGAGCAGCCCCCACTCACTGCAGTTAGAGAAGAGGCCACGTGGCAGCAAAGACCCAGCACAGCCAAAAATAGATGACATAAACAATATACGCTTTAAGAAGAGAGGTGAGTGTGGGCAGCAGGTAGACACTGAGGAAGGTGGTCGCTCACATCAAACAGGCATGGACAAAAGCAACTGAGCCTGTGTGTGGAGCTGGGCTTCAGGATGGGGCACCGGACTCCGGGCGGACAAGGGTTGCGTACTATCCCCAGCAGGAATAGAGACACTTCTTGAGTGCCCGCACTTTACGTCTGTGAATTTGTTTAATTTCCTTCCAAAGCCTGTGAACTAGGTATTAATACCATCCCCATTTTGAGGATGGAGAATTTTTTAACATTTATTTTATTGCAGTACAGTTGATTTATGATGTGTTAATTTCTGCTGAACAGCAAAGTGATTCCATTATACACACACACACACACACACACACACATTTTTTTTTAACAAAAACTTATTGGAGTGCAGTTGATTTACAATGTTGTGTTAGTTTCTGCTATACAGCAAAGTGACCCAGTTATACATACACATGTATCCGCTCTTTTCTAGATTCTTTTCGCGTATAGGTCATTACAGAGTGTTGAGTAGATCCCTTGCTGTACAGAAGGTCTTTATAGCTATCATTTTACAAATGTGTGTGCATAGGGGAGGGATAAATTAGGAGATTGGGGTATATATTTTTTCATATTCTTTCCTATTATATTTTATCACATATATTGAATGTAGTTACCTGGGCTTCCTTCATAGCTCAGTCAGTAAAGAATTTGCCTGCAATGCAGGAGGCAATTCCTGGGTTGGGAAGATTCCCTGGAGAAGGAAGTGGCAACCCACTCCAGTATTCTTGCCTGGAGAGTCCCATGGCAGGATCTTGGCAGGCTTACAGCCCATAGGTTTGCAGAGTTGCATGCATGCAAGTAATAAACAATTAAAACTTAACTAGTTTGGTAGATTTATCTGGAGTCAAAAAGAAAGCCAACGCTGAGCGAAAAAGGACTATAAGAAAGTCAGCTCCTTCCAGAGCTAAAGTTCTAAGGTTTAATGAGGAAAGGAGCTGTTGGCAGAAGAAGCAGGGTGAAAGTGGTTCTTTGGATTTGATCTCATCAAAAAAAAAAAAGAGGAGGCTCAGTCACTAGGACTGGGATGCTTGTTCAGAGCAGCACTGGGTACTTGGCTGAGTTCTTTGGGACGTGTTCTTGAGCCACTCAGGAGCAGTCGGGATTGACCCATCTCAGAATAAGCAGCTGATGGGCGTGTACATGGGGTCCAGTCCCCTAAGCCCCAGGCACTGGGAAAATTCCCAGCAGGGAAATCTAGGCAGATGATTCCACTGAACGCTGATCCATCCCCAAGCTCAGGAGGTCAGCAAAGAGGAACAGAGAGGAAGGGAGGAGTGGCCAACAAGCTGAAAAATCTTTCCCAGAAAATCGAGGCCAAGAGTCAACAAAAATAGATTTTCATCCACGCAGAACTCTCCGTGGAAGTAATAAAAGTCTGTTGAACTGGAGAGATTCCATCACTGAAGTCTAATGTTCAATTCTGGATGTTCTGCTTTTTAGAAGAAGTCATGGCAGTAGTGAAGAATTGGTACAGGAGGCCTAGGAAAAGAATGGAAGAAGCAGGAGAAATTCACTCGTGAACTCAAAAACACTTTGTTGTTATTCAGTTGCTAAGTAAGTCATGTCCAACTCTTTGTGAACCCATGGACTGCAGCACGCCAGGCTTCCTTGTCCTTCACTGTCTCCCAAAGTTTCTCAGATTCGTGTTCATTGAGTTGGTGATGCCATCCAACCATCTCATCTTCTGTCGTCCCCTTCTCTTCCCGCCTTCAATCTTTCCCAGCATCAGGGTGTTTTCCAATGAGTCAGTTCTTCGCATCAGGTGGCCAAAGTATTGGAGCTTCAGCTTCAGCATCAGTCCTTCCAATGAATATTCAGGACCGATTTCCTTTAGGATGGACTGGTTTGATCTCCTTGCAGTCCAAGGGACTCTCAGGAGTCTTCTCCAGCACCACAATTTGAAAGCATCAAGTTCTTTGGTACTCAGCCTTCTTTATGGTCCAGCTCTTACATCTGTACATGACTACTGGGAAAGCCATAGCTTTGACTATACAGAATTTTGTCAGTAAAGTGCTATCTCTGCTTTTTAACTTGTCAAGGTTTGTCACAGCTTTTCTTCCAAGAAGCAGGCATCTTTTAATTTCATGGCTGCAGTCACCCCCCGTTTTAGAACCTGTAACAATCTGGTGAAGAGTAAGGCTACTGATTCAGAAAATGGATGGCCACTTGAAGAATACATATATAGAAGAATTTCCTGAATTTGTCAGCAAGTTGAACTAGGCAACTCTGAAGGCTTCTTTTTATACAAAGATTTAAAGGTTTTTATGGTGTTTTTCGCTGACTAGTAAACAGCACTTCATGAAATGAACAACTTTATGAAATGAACAACGGTGAAAGACAGTCCAAGAGGATTAAAAATGAAGTGTAAGAAAGACCTCATCTTCTCATTAAAGTAAAAACAGTTGGGTCTACTTTTCAATTTTTCATAATTAGAAGCCACACTTTCATGCCAACAGGAGAGATCCAACTGGCCCATGTTTTGGTACTGCCCATGCCCTTGTTCATTGCATCAGCTTTTTAGCTGTTCTGTTTTTACTTTTACTTTGTATTTCTGTGTGTGTCCTAAATTTAAAAAAAATTGCAGGCCAAATCATAGATTTTTCTTAAGAGAAAAATTAGGGGAAGCAAGAATAATGGCTGACAGGGAAGCTCCAAAGGCAGAAGATGCTTCTGGATCTGTTAGTCTTGTGTTCCAGGCTGCTTATTTGCTGTTTCCTTGCTAAGTTGTGTCTGACCCTTCATGACCCCATGGACTGTGTACCCCGCCAGGCTCCTCTGTCCATGGGATTCTCCAGACAAGAATACTGGAGTGGGTTGCCATTTCCTCCTCCAGGAGATCCTCCCCTTCCAGGGATGGAACCTGAGTCTCTTGCATTGGCAGGTGGATTCTTATGGCTGAGCCATCAGGGAAGCTGGTTCCAGGCTTCCTTTCAATGCAAATGTGAGGGCTCTTGCAGGGAAACCAACTTCAAGTTTTGATGGTTTGAGTCCCAGAAAGTCTTTATCNAGATCCTCCCCTCCCAGGGATGGAACCTGAGTCTCTTGCATTGGCAGGTGGATTCTTATGGCTGAGCCATCAGGGAAGCTGGTTCCAGGCTTCCTTTCAATGCAAATGTGAGGGCTCTTGCAGGGAAACCAACTTCAAGTTTTGATGGTTTGAGTCCCAGAAAGTCTTTATCAGATACCTTTCACAACCTGTTATTCCATTTATATTATTTATGTAAGGCAAACAAATGAATGTCTTTATCTGAATTATTTAGATTTGATTTTTGGAGTCTGACTGATTTCTATGGGGATCTCATCTCTACCACTTACCTATGTGAATTCTGACCAGTTATCTTGCCTCTTTTTCATCCCCACCCCTTTAAAAGGATACTGATGGGGATGAAATCAGGTTGCATTATAAAATGATAGGTGTGCCCCAAATGTCAGCAGCTTTCACCTGGACCAAAACTGGAATTTTGCCTTGGCTGATTGGAAGCAGTCACGGTAGTCATGATGGGGGTAGATTGTTGATTTTTGTTTTTTTAATTGGAGAATAACTGCCTTACAGTGNCATCCCCACCCCTTTAAAAGGATACTGATGGGGATGAAATCAGGTTGCATTATAAAATGATAGGTGTGCCCCAAATGTCAGCAGCTTTCACCTGGACCAAAACTGGAATTTTGCCTTGGCTGATTGGAAGCAGTCACGGTAGTCATGATGGGGGTAGATTGTTGATTTTTGTTTTTTTAATTGGAGAATAACTGCCTTACAGTGTTGGTTAGTTTCTG
>SJYA01014210.1:0-10499 GCA_006410615.1 Neotragus moschatus
CCCGGAGCAGGGAGGCTTCTGGGGTGTTTCCCACAGCCTCTGCAAAGCTCACAGCGGGATGAAACCCAGTCGTCCATGCTGGTTTGCTATTGTTTGTTGTTTCGGTAGCTAAGTCATGTCCATCTCTTTCGGGACCCCGTGGACTGTAGTCTGCCACGCTCCTCTGTCCATAGGATTCTCCAGGCAGGAGTATTGGAGTGGGTTGCCATTCCCTTCTCCATGGTCGGAACATGCTTGGTAAACACCCCGGTCATCGGCCTCCTCGTTTCCCTGCTTTTGTTTTATTGTTGATGTNTTCGGGACCCCGTGGACTGTAGTCTGCCACGCTCCTCTGTCCATAGGATTCTCCAGGCAGGAGTATTGGAGTGGGTTGCCATTCCCTTCTCCATGGTCGGAACATGCTTGGTAAACACCCCGGTCATCGGCCTCCTCGTTTCCCTGCTTTTGTTTTATTGTTGATGTTTGTCTGTTTTTAGATTTCAAACCTGAGTGACAACCCAGAAATTCAACATTGTCTTATTAGTGCTGTTGTGTATTTTTATTTTTTTACATGAACCTTTTAAAAAAAGTCTATTAAATTAAATTTGTTACGAAATTAAAAGTCACTTGCTCCTTGGAAGAAAAGCTGTGACAAACCTAGACAGTGTATTAAAAAGCAGAGATATCACGTTTCTGGCAAAGGTCTGTATAGTCAAAACTATGCTTTTTCCACTAATCACGTATGGATGTGAGAGTTGGACCGTAAAGAAGGTTGAGCCCCCCAAAACTGATGCCTTCAAAGTGTGCTGGAGAAGACTCTTGAGAGTCTCTTGGACGGCAGCAAGATTGCACCAGTCAATCCTAAAGGAAATCACAACTGAATATTCATTGGAAGGACTGATGCTGAAGCTCCGATACTTTGGCCAGCTGATGTGAAGAGCCGGCTCTCCGGCGAAGATTCTGATGCTGGGAAAGGCTGAAGGCAAAAGGAGAAAAGAGGTGAGAGAGGGTGAGACGGTTGGATGGCATCGTTGACTCAACGGAGTTGAATGTGAGCAAACTCTGAGAGAAAGTAATGGCCAAGGAAGCCTGGCGTGCTGCCGTCCTTGGGGTCACAGAGAGTCGGACACAACTGAGCCACTGAACGTCAACAAATTCAACCCATAAAAGGGGTCAAAATCAAAGCAACGATAACACAGCAGTCTAATGTATAGAGGAAGGATAAGCCTGGTACTGGAGTCCATCAGGTTAACCTCAATGCTGAGACAGACCACACGCTTGTGTGGTCAGTCACGTCTGAGTCTTTGCAACCCCGTGGACTGTAGCCCGCCAGGCTCCTCTGCCCATGAGGATTCCCCAGGCAAGAAGACTGGAGTGGGCGGCCACGCCCTCCTCCAGGGAATCTTCCCAACTCAGCGATCGAAATGAACAACGTAAACTTGGTTCCCGAGTGTTGAGAGCGGCTCAGAGCACTGCATACGCACTGAGTGAATCTGAGGCGCTTAGACCTTTTCAGACCAGCACGCGCCCATTGCTGGAGTATGAGCTGCTTCTTGGAGCAAGTTCAAGCCCGGTTCCCAGCCAAGTCACGTCATCAGGGCTCTTGCAGACTCCAGAATATCTCCGGTGTCCTCAGATCCCAGATTGCAAGACGCCCCAGCTTTGTAGACGCACAGCTGAGAGACAGGCGTGAGCCAGCTGAGACCTGGAGAGGTTGGGTGGTGGTGGTCGGGTGTGGATTCCAGGGAGAGACGGAAAATGATGCAAGTCTTGCCCAAAAGGCTACGTCGAAAGAGAAATAAAAAACAACCTTCAGGGGACATGGAGCTGATTAAACGAGTAGCCTTTCGTCCAAAGTCGTCTGAGCGAGTTGAGCGGAGTCTGGGGTAACGTGCCATATGATTGCAGATTGAAAGAGAGATAAAAAAATATAATCTCAGGAGCTCCATGAACCTCTCCTGGCAGCTGTTGGCCTGGAAAAGATGGAAGCATGTCTACCGGCTACAGAGCAGCTCTCCTGGACTTGGTGACGGTGTGGAGGAGGAGGAAGCTGAGACAGTGAGGAAGACGAAAGGGTGGGTGTCAGAGGGTGAGAGACTCGCCCGGGATGCGGCTCCCGCTGCTGGATCTGAGAACCCGGACGGGGCGGCTTACTCACCAGACGCTTGGGACTTTCCATTCCCGGAATGTGTTCCATCTGAGGTCAAGGGTGCCATCACGGTTGGTTTCTGGGGACAGGGTCCTTCCCGGAGTGCAGGTGGCATCCTGTCCCTGGGCGCTCCTGTGGCCGTCCCTCTGGGTACATGCAGAGAGGCAGAGTCTGGGACGGAGGGAGAGACACAGTGACAGACGCAGATACATGGGCCTGGCGCCGGGGAGCTAGAAAGCAACTGAGGCCCCTGCGTGTTGCTGGTGGAGAAACAAACTCTGAACACAGCTTGGCAACATCTTTATAAAAAAAAAAATTTTTTTTTTTTTAGTACCGTTGCTTTATTTACAACGCTGTGTTAGTTACTCTAAAGCAAAGTGAGTCAGCCATACGTATGCACATGGCTGTGCTTGTGTGCTCAGGAGCTTCAGTCGTGTCTTTGTGACCCCGTGGACTGTATGTAGCCCACCAGGCTCCTCTGTCCATGGGATTCCCCAGGCAAGAATACTGGAGTGGAGTGCCATGCCCTCTTCCAGGGATCCCGACCCAGGGATCGAACCCGGGTCTCTTCTATCTTCTGCATTGGGGGGGGCAGTTTCTTTTACCACTGGGCTTCCCTGGTGGCTCAGATGGTAAAGAATCTGCCTGCAATGCAGGAGACCTCAGTTCGATCCCTGGGTTGGGAAGGTCCTCTGGAGGAGGGCATGGCAACCCACTCCAATATTCTTGCCTGGAGAATCCCATGGACAGAGGAGCTTGGCGGGCTGTACTCCACAGGGTCGCAGAGAGTCGGACACGACTGAGCGATTAACACAGACTTCATCACCACCAGCACTACCTGGGAGGCCCACGTGTATGCATATATTCTGGTTTTTTTTTTCTTAATTTCCTTCCCATTTAAGTGCCGACAAAGCTCTGAGTAGCCCCGAGCTGTACACTAGCTTCTCACGAAATATCTATTTTGCACTGTATCGATGTACCATGGTCCCAAATATACCACGCACAATGTACCATCTATACGTGCACAATGTACCATCTATACACATACAGTGTGTATATGTCAATCCCAGTTGGCCGATTCATCTCATCCCCTTCTCTCTTGGCGTCCCTACGTTTGTTCTCTCCGTCTGTATCATGCCATCAAATGACCACAGGCCAACTGGACCCAAACTATGGAAATTCATCCTCGCTTAGCCCTGGAGACCAGATGTCTGAGGTCCAGGGGTCCCAGGGCTGGGCTCCCTGCAGAGTCTCCAGGGGAGGGTCCTCCCCGCCTCTTCTGGCTTCCGGGGGCTCCGGGCGTCCGTCCCTGGGCTGGTGGCCGCCTCCCTCCCGTCTCCGCCTTTGCCTCCACGTGGCTTCTCCTCTGCGTCCATGTCTCTCTCTTCCATGTCTTATAAGCACCCTCACATTGGGTTTAGGGCCACCCCCGTCCAGGAGGAACCTCATCTCAGACCCTTCACCCCATCACCTCTGCAGAGACCCTTTGTGCAAATAAGGTCCTGTTCTGAGGTTTTAGCTATTTGAAGTAGATGCATCTTTTCCAACTCAGTCCAGTAAGTACAAGCGGAAAGAGACAAATACTCAAAAACGTTATTAATTAAGGGCTGTTTGTAGCAAGTTTCTTTTCCGCACGGAGGTTTTTCTGAAAAACAGTGCATATATAAATTGTGTGTCTCATTTCTGCACCCAAAACATGAGTTTGTTTGCACAAATATAACTTTGCAGGGGGAAGAACTTTTCTCAGAGTAAGATCATCAGACTTAGGGGTACTTAAGATGACTTAGCGTGGTTCAGCGGTGACGAATCCATCTGCCAAGCAGGAGACACAGGTTTGATCCCTGGGTCGGGAAGATCCCCTGGAGGAGGAAATGGCAACCCACTGCAGTATTCTTGCCTGGAGAATCTCATGGACAGAGGAGCCTGGGGGGCTACAGCCCATGGGGCCCAGAGAGTCGGACATGACTGAAGGGACTTAGCACGCATGCACACAAATGTGAATTTTACCTATATTCTTAGTCTGCATTTCTCATCCATTTGTGATGTTTGATGTTGGGGAATGTTATTCAAGGCAGCAAGCCAGTGGGTCAGCATGGTGACCTTCTTAAAAGCCCTCATTCTCCAGGAGGCTCTGAAAACAGAATCTGTCTTCCATCTCACGGTGTTCCTGCTGCGTGCATGGATGAACTCACCACATCATCACGAACGGCCGATGCTTCTTTGCAGACATGGGTTGCAAACAGCTTCTCCTGACAGAGAAAACCTGCGTTTGGAATTTTCCTTACAGTACAAGGGGATGTTACTGGGCTGGCGGCTTAAGCCATGTGAGCGTGAGGTTTGCCTTTAAAGAGCTTTTGCTTCATTTGAAACAGGAAATGGAGACCTCCCCCACACCCAGCCTCCTCCCTGCCTGGGGGAGTGAGAACAGGTTGTTTTTGGAGGGCTGGAGGAGATGAGTCTTTATTGTAGCTGTGGAAAGAAGAGGCTGACCACACTGTCCGGGCTCGCCTGTGAATCGGGTTTGAGAAAAAGCAAGTCACTGAACTTGTACCAGGAGACTTGGTGTAACTGAGATACTGCTGCATACGTCGAAGGTGTTTTTAGGCATCTAGAGAATTGAGAAGGAACATCTGTGCATTCCTGCAGACAGACACACCCTTACTTCATGCCGAAGACAGCATTCAGTTCAGTCGCTCAGTCGAGTTCAAACCCATGGACCACAGCACGCCAGGCCTCCCTGTCCGTCACCAACTCCCAGAGCTTGTTCAAATTCATGTCCATCGAGTTGGTGATGCCATCCAACCATCTCATTGTCTGTCATCCCCTTCTCCTCCTTGCTTCAATCCCTCTCAACATCAGGGTCTTTTCCAGTGAGCCTGTTATGCTCCAAGCTCGAATCCCCAAACCGACTGAGAAAACAAATCCACCACGGCAACACAAAAGCAGGAAGGGAGTTTATTGCTCACTCGAGTTAGGGTGCTCTGCCGTCTCCGAAGACGTGGAGTGAGGCGGGAGAGCCCTGAGTCCAGGATTACAGGAGTATTTATAGGTTTTAGACAAAGACAGAGATTTGGCATAAGCTGATTGGTTATACAGTATGCGTGCGCGGGTTTAGAGTTTTGTGTCTCTTACGGATTGTTCTGTACCAAGAGCAGGTGGAGGTATTTTCTGATAAGGTCTCCATTATGCCACCTTGGATGGCCTTGAGCCCACGGAGTCCAAATGACTCAGGAATTTTTCCTGGCCTAGTAGCTTTAAACAAGCCAGTCATGGCGGCTGTGAGTCTTTACATTCCTCCGTTCTTTGGTCATAAAGAGGAATCTTCCTCTATTGTTTGGGGCACTGTCTGATATTGTTGTCTGAGTACAAAAAGCTGAACTGTATTGATGCGTTTCTTTATGAAGGTTATAAGTTTGCTAATAATACAGGGGCCAAGGGTGAGGATTAGTAAAAGCAATAGCAGGGGCCCCAGTAGGGTAGAAATTAAAGTTGTTAGCCAAGGGGACCGTCGGAACCAGGATTCAAACCATCCTTGTTGAGCTTCTCGCTCTTTTGCGTTGGGCCAGTCCTTCTCTCACTTTGGCCACAGACTCTCTGACTACCCCAGTGTGGTCAGCATAAAAGCAACGTTCTTCTCCTAGGGTTGCACAGAGTCCTCCTTGCTGCAGGAAAAGTAAGTCTAACCCCCTTCGATTTTGCAAGACCACCTCGGATAAGGAGGTCGGTGATTTTTCTAAGTGACTGATTGATTTCACAGCCGCCATGACTGGCTTGTTTAAAGCTACTAGGCCAGGGAAAATTCCTGAGTCATTTGGACTCCGTGGGCTCAAGGCCATCTGGGGTGGCATAATGGAGACCTTATCAGAAAATAACTCCACTCGCTCTTGGTACAAAACAATCCGTAAGAGACACAAAACTCTAAACCCGCGCACGCATACTGTATAACCAATCAGCTTATGCCAAATCTCTGTCTTTGTCTAAAACCTATAAATACTCCTGTAATCCTGGACTCGGGGCTCTCCTGCCTCACTCCACGTCTTCAGAGACGGCAGAGCGCCCTAACTCGAGTTAGCAATAAACTCCCTTCCTGATTTTACATTGCCGGGGTGGATTTGTTTTCTCAGTCGGTTTGGGGAGTTGAGCTCGGAGCATAATAGTCAGGTCTTCACATCAGGTGGCCAAAGTGTTGGACATCACATCAAGACGCTTGCATTTATCGTGTCCAGTTAGGGATGCCAAACGTATCCTGTGGGAGTTCAGTGTTTAAGTCTGTTGAGTAACTTCAATTCTCTTCTCCCTAGTGGCTGCACCAGTTTACATTCCCATCAACAGTGTCGAAGGGTTCCCTGTTCTCCACACCCTCTCTAGCATTTATTGTTTGTAGATTCTTAAATGAGCTGTCCTCCAATCAAAATTAATTTAACAGGAGGAATGCCGAATGGTTTTTCTACCTTCGTTTTCAAATTCCTTTGTTAAATAAACATAAGTAGGATTCTCTAACTGGGTTGAGCCAGGGGGATGTTTAAGAATGAAAGCAAACGATTTGGAAAAATTCTGATGCTTAACAGTTTAGGTCACTTCACCACTTTCTTGTTCTTGTTCTTTGCAACCCCACGGACTGCAGCACGCCAGACTTCCCTGTCCTCCACCAACTCCCGGAGCTTGCCCAAACTCATGTCCGTCGAGCTGGTGATGCCATCCAACCATCTCATCCTCTGTCGTCCCCTTCTCCTCCTGCTTTCAGTCTTCAGGATCAGGGTCTTTTCCAATGAGTCAGTTCTTCGCATCAGGTGGCCAAAGTCCTGGAGCTTCGGCCTCAGCATCAGTCCTTCCAATGAGCATTCAGGGTTGATTTCCCTTAGGATGGGCTGGTTTCACCCTTTTCCGGAACAGAATCTTTGGAAGGAGCCCACTGTTCTTACTTCATATCCTGCTAATACATCATGTCTCGGTTATACTGTTAATACATTTTCTGTAGATTACGCTAGACTGCCCACTCACCACAAAAGTGAGAGAGTGTTTCTGCAATAATTCTCTCTCATCTCTCATCTGGTTCTACTGTTATTTTATCTTCACTGTTGAAAAGAGATTGCACACTGTGAGTTGTGAGTAAAGCTAGATTTGGAGCAAAATGCAGCGCGCAGCCCAGGAGACAGGGTTGCAGACAGCTATGAGAGAGACTGCTTTGAGAAGGCGAGGGGGTGGAGTGGGGGCTCCAGGTTACACAGAAGTTTTGCAACGAAGGGCAGGTAGTCTGAATGTCAAAATGTTCCTGTAAATTCAAGAAAACCAGGTATCCCAAGTTAAGGAATTTAGTGCTTTGCTGTGTATGGGGAAGACGCAAGACTCTGGAGTTTCCGAAATCATTCCTTTCATATTCATCTCAGCTATCTGGGGCCAGCAACCTATGTGTCCACATCCTGAATGTCCTCAGGGGTCTCCATGGGGAGTTGGCCACAGTCTGACGGCTGCTAGATGACAGGTGTCCTCTCCTTCCTGAGTTCCCCCCAGGTCTCACCAGCGCACCGTCTGCCATGGCTGCAGTCGCTCATGAGTCTAACGTCCTTTCTTTACTGATGTGGCAGGAAATATTCCATTTCTTGGGCTTCCCGGGTGGGTCAGTTATAAAGAATCCGCCTGCAATGCAGGAGACTCTGGTTCGATTCCTGGATCAGGAAGATCCTCTGGAGAAGGGAGAGGATACCCACTCCAGTATTCTTGGGCTTCCCTGGTGGCCCTCAGCTGGTAAAGAATCCACCTGCAATGTGGGAGACCTGGGTTCAATCCCTGGGTTGCAAAGATCCCCTGAAGAAGGAAAAGGCTACCAACTCCAGTTTTCTGACCTGGAGAATTTCATGGACTGTACAGTTCATGGGGTCGATAAGAGCTGGACACAACCAAGTGACTTTCACTTTCATTCCATCTCTCAAGACACAAATAAAGATGTACATCAAAAAAAAAAAAAAGAGGGGATGTATATAAACATAGCTGATTTTTCACATAGTGAAGAAGGTGGCTTAAAGCTCAACATTCAGAAAACGAAGATCATGGCATCTGGTCCCATCACTTCATGGGAAATACATGGGGGAACAGTGGAAACAGTGGCTGACTTTATTTTGGGGGCTCCAAAATCACTGCAGATGGTGACTGCAGCCATGAAATTAAAAGACACTTACTCCTTGGGAGAAAAGTTATGGCCTACTTAGACAGCATACTAAAAAGCAAAGACACTACTTTGTCAACAAAGGTCCTTCTAGTCAAGGCTATGGTTTTTCCAGTAGACATGTATGGATGTGAGAGTTGGACCATAAATAAGGCTGAGTTCCAAAGAATTGATGTTTTTGAATTGTGGTGTTGGAGAAGACTCTTGAGAGTCCCTTGGACTGCAAAGAAATCCAACCAGTCCATCCTAAAGGAGATCAGTCCTGGGTGTTCATTGGAAGGACTGATGTTGAAGCTGAAACTCCAATATGCTGGCCACCTGATGAGAACTGACTCATTTGAAAAGACTTTGATGCTGGGAAAGATCGAGGGCAAGAGGAGAAGGGGGTGACAGAGGATGAGATGGTTGGATGGCATCACCGACTCAATGGACATGGGTTTGGGTAGACTCTGGGAGTTGGTGATGGACAGGAGGCCTGGCGTGCTGCAGTTCATGGGGTCGCAAAGAGTTGGACACGACTGAGCGACTGAACTGAAATGAACTTATAGCTGATTCACTTTGCTTTACAGCAAAACTAATAAATATCATAAAGCAAGTATACTCCGATAAAAATAAATTTAAAGAAATGCTGAAAACACAGGTTAAAAAAAGACATGGAATTAACTGGAGGGTTTCTGATCATGTGAAACACTGTTTCTGTATTATTATGTCTGAAGAGGCTATTTCTACCCCTTAACAAGGATTGCCAAGTAGAGAATTCTTTATGCCTAACCCCATTTTCATCCAAATATTCCATTTCTCACCACCATGTGACCCCAGGCTTATGAACAAGATTCAGAACATAGGCTGACCATGCTCTTTAAAAATGTTTATGGTAAACATCTTTTCCTATTAAGCAAGTGTGCTATAGTGAGATTTGTTACTTTCAAACTGCGGTGCTGGAGAAGACTCTTGAGAGTCCCTTGGACTGCAAGGACATCAAACTAGACCATCCTAAAGGAAATCGACCCTGAATATTCACTGGCAGGACTGATGCTAAAGCTGAAACTCCAATGCTCTGGCCACTTGATGTGAAGAGACGATTGGAAAAGACCGTGATGCTGGGAAAGATTGAGGGCAGGAGGAGAAGGGGACGACAGAGGAGGAGATGGTTGGGTGGCATCACCGACTCGATGGACATGAGTTTGAGCGAGCTCTGGGAGTTGGCGATGGACAGGGAGGCCTGGCGCACTGCAGTCCATGGGGTCACAAACAGTTGGACACGACTGAGCGACCGAACAGCAGGATTATAGTGAAACAAATAAAGTGCGGCAAGCTGACCTTTGGCTCCAAGGCAGCTCCGAAGATGAAATCTCCCTCATTCCTTGCCTCGGAGCGCAGAGGGCTGTGTTCTCCCAAATGTGTAACGTGGGCAGATAACAATAAAGTCAGCGTTGCAGACCTCTGTCAACAGACTTTGGAACCAGATAAGTTTAAAAAAAGAAGAAAACAGCAAGCCACAGCAGAAGGTCAAGCAAGCATTACTTGCGGGAGACCAATTCTGAAATCCTTCCCTCTTGTCTCTCCAAGAGGTCAGGCAACAAGCAAGGGCTCGTTTGGAAAGGGACAGAGCGAACTGAGCTGGAAAGAAGGGGAAGAATAGTTCCGTAGAAGAGAGGATGATTTTTATTTTTTACTTTTTTTTTCAAGATTCAGTGGGTTTTATTTTTTTTTATTGTTATTTTAATTGGAGGCAATTCCTTTACAATATTGGAGTGGCTTTTGCCATACACTGACATGAATCATCCGTGGAACATGAGTTCCCAATCCTGAACCCCCCTCCCACCTCCCTCCCCATACCATCTCTCTGGGTCATCCCAGTGCACCAGCCCCAAGCATCCTGCATCCTGCATCGAACCTAGACTGGCGATTCGTTTCTGACATGATATCATACATGTTTCAATGCCACTCTCCCAAATCATCCCACCCTCTCCNAAGGACTGATGCTGAAGCTGAAACTCCAATGCTCTGGCCACTTGATGTGAAGAGACAACTGATTGGAAAAGACCGTGATGCTGGGAATGATTGAGGGCAGGAGGAGAAGGGGACGACAGAGGAGGAAATGGTTGGGTGGCATCACCGACTCGATGGACATGAGTATGAGCGAGCTCTGGGAGTTGGCGATGGACAGGGAGGCCTGGCGCACTGCAGTCCATGGGGTCACAAACA
>SJYA01014211.1:0-10617 GCA_006410615.1 Neotragus moschatus
TGTTTGTGTTTTTCCATCTCTCTTCCTGTAATTGATTTCTAGCTTCATATTGTCATGGTCAGAAAAAACACTTGATATAATTTCTATCCTCTCAAATTTGTTGAGGCTTGTTTGGTGGCCTATCATGTGATCTGTCCTGGAGAACATTCCATGTGCACTTGAAAATAATATGTATTCTGCTGTTTGGGGATGGAATGTCCTGTAGCTATCAATGATATTAAGTCCAACTGGTATAATATGTCATTAAGACCATTTCCTTCTTGATTTTCTCTCTGGATGATATGTCTATTGACATAAATGAGGTATTAAAGTCCCCTACTATATTTGTATTATTGTCAACTTTTCCCTTCATGTTTGTTAATATTTGCTTTATATAGTTAGGTGTTCCTATATTTGGTGTGTATATGTTAAGGAGTGTTGTATCCTGATTGTATTTATCACTTTGTCATTATATAACACCCTTCATCTTTTGTTAGACTGTTTTGTCCTATATGAATATTCCTATTCCCATTTTCTTAGTGTTTTCATTTACATGAAATATGTCTTTCCATCCTCTGGTTTTCAGTCCATGTGTGTCTTTAACTCTAAGATCTATCTCTAACATAAGCTGAACCGAAGAATATAATGTCTTTCTGGCAAGANATTATATAACACCCTTCATCTTTTGTTAGACTGTTTTGTCCTATATGAATATTCCTATTCCCATTTTCTTAGTGTTTTCATTTACATGAAATATGTCTTTCCATCCTCTGGTTTTCAGTCCATGTGTGTCTTTAACTCTGAAGTGACTCTCTTGTAAGCAGCAAATATATGGGTCTTATTTTGATCCAATCAGCCACCTTAAGTTTTTCAATTGGAGTATTTAGTCCATTGACCTTTAAAGTAATCAGTGATAGGTATGTATTTATTGCCAATTTGTTAATTATATTTTACTTGTGTTTGTATTTATCCACTTTTCTTTTAGTTTCTTCCCTTGTTGTTTGATGGTTTTCCTTATTGGTATACTTATATTATTTTCACTGTAGTTTTATGTTTCAGTTGTAGGTTTTTAATTTGTGGTTACCAATGGGTTTCTATATGTTAACCTACTTTTTTAAAACTGTTAGTTCTTTAAGTTCAAACACATTCTAAAATATCTACTTTTTTACTCCCCTCCCCACATTGTTTTTGATATCATATTTTACATCTCTATGTTTATCTCTTCAATTTATTGTAGTTATAATTGATTTCACTTTTTTTTTCAATCTTTGTACTGGCTTATTTAAGTGGTTGATTCTCAGCCTTTACTATATATTTGCCTTTACTAATGTAAATGTAAGTCTACCCTGGTGGCTCAATGGTAAAGAATCTGCCTCCATTGAGGAGACATGGTTTTGAGCCCTGTGGCCAGAAACTCTGCTAGAGAAGAAAATGGCAACCAATTCCAGTATTCTTGCCTGGACAGAGGAGCCTAGCAGGTTACAGTCCCTGAATCACAAAGAGTTGGACATGACTTAGTGACTAAACAACAGCAAATGTAAATGTAGCCTTTTCAATTAGAAGAGACCCTTTAACATTTCTCTTAGGACAGGTTTTTATTGCTCAGTGATTTTAGTGTTTGCTTGTCTCGGAAGTTCTTTTTTCTCTCCTCCAATTCTAAACGGTAATCTTGCTGAATAGAGTATCCTAGGTTGCAGGTTTTTCCCTTTTAGGACTTTATATACAGCATGCCCTTCCTTCTGCCCTGCAAGTTTTCTGCAGAGAAACCAGCTGATAGCGTTATGAAGGTTCTTCATAAGATTCTCATGATTCTTTTGATTTCTCTTGCTGCCTTTAGAATTCCTTACCTTAAACTTTTGCTGTTTTAATTACTTTTTTGATGTGGGTTTGTTGGGATTCATCTTGTCTAGAATCCTCTAAGCTTCATGTACATGGGTATTGGTTTCCTTCTTCACGTTTAAGGACTTTTCAGCTATAACTCCATAGAATACATTTTCAACACCCCCCACTCTGCTTCTGAGACCCCTATAGTGCAGATGTTGGTATGCTTTAATATTGTCCTAAATATCGCTAAGCTGTAATCATTTTTTTTAATTTTCTTTTTGCTGTTCTGATTGTGTCCTTTCTGTTATTCTGTCTTCCAGATAACTTATGCATTCTTCTATATCACCTAGGCTCCTATAAATGCCTTCTAGCCTGTTTTTCACTGAATCTTTTAAAAATTCTTATTCCTGTGTTAAAATTCTCAATGTTCATCTATTCTTTTCCCTAATTTAGTTAGCCTATCTATTACTAATGCTTTGAATTCTTTATCTAGCAAATCATTTATTTCTGTTTCATTAGTTCCTTTTTCAGGGGTTTTCTCCTGTTTTTTCAATGAAACAAATCCCTCTGTCTTCTCATTTTTGCTGTATATATTCTATGAAATTAGATGAAACAGTTGCCTTTTTCCAGCCTTGAAGGGGTGTTCTTGTCTATGGGCATCCCCACACACTCTGCCTGTGCCCAAGGACTTCAGTGGGAGAGCCACATCTGACTTGAGCACAAGTCATGTCTCTCCCCAGAGTGCTAGCAGCTATCATCTTGTTAGGAGGTAATGCTGGAGATACAGCAGCAAGAGCCAGAGTCAGGTGTGACACAGGGTTTCTCCTTCCTCCAGTGCCAACACTACCCTCTTAGAGTGAGGGCAGGTCCCAAATTGCTGGAGCAGAAGTGCTGAGGGTCAAGTCTGAGATAACTCTATTTCCTCTAAGTGTATTCTTTCCCTCCCAGCACCAGCACACTTCTCCAGAGGGGAACAGAACTAGAGCAAGAGGGGCTAGAGAGGGCACTTGGCATGGGCCTGGGCACAGACTGTGGTGTCCCTAGTTTCACTCAGAATCCTGGAATACTTCTGATGTGGTGCCTCCATAAACTCCAGTTTGAGGCCCCTGCCTCATTCAGATGCCGTTCAGGATCTGGGCTGGCATAGTCCCTCACATCTAAGCACTCCCCTCAGCCATTCTCACTCTAGTGTAGAACTACTATTGTGAAGCAAGTGGGATAAAATGGGTTCTTGGCTCAGGCTGGCCATGGGCCAGAGGTTGTGGGAAACTGGCCAGAGTCCTATTCAGTTTCAATCTGTTTCTTCTGCCCTGTTTCAGGAGAAAGCACATGTGTGTGATCACTAGCAAAGAAAAAGGTTTCCTTGGTTTGTTTGCTGTACAATATATCCAAGTTGTTTATTTATTCTATATATAACTTGCTTGTATTTTATAAATATATATTTATTTTGTATTTCTAAATCTGATACCCCTATCTCACCCCTCCCTGTTCCCTCTACACTTGTAACCACTAGTTTGTTCTCTACCCCTGTGAGTCTGTTTTTATTCTTTAAGTATACATTTGTTTTATTTTTCATATCCTATGTATAAGTGATAAAATATTCTTTTTTTCTCACTGACATATTTCATTAATCATAATACCCCCAAGGTCTATTCACATTGTTATAAATGGCAGGATTCCATTTTTGGGGGGAGCTGAGTAGTATTCCAGTAGTATTGTATGTATAAGCCACATCTGTATCCATTCATCTGTTGATGGGCACTCAAGTTGCTTCCATATCTTGGCTATTATAAATAGTGCTGCTATGAACATTGAAGTCCATGAATCTTTTCAAATTAGTATTTTCACTTTATGCAAATACACACCTAGCACTGAAATTGCCGGATCATATCATAGTTCTATTTTTAGTTTTTTAAAGAAACTCCATACAGTTTCCCATAGTGACTGGAAACAGTGTAAAACCTCACCAGTAGTGTATGAAGGTTTCCATTTCTCCACATCCTATCCAACATTTGTTATTTGTAGACTTTTTGATAATAGCCATTCTGTCAGGTGTGAGGTGATATCTCATTATTGTTTTGCATTTCTCTAATAATTACTGATGTTAATCATCTTTTCATGTGCCTGTTAGCCATATAGTCCTCTTTGGAAAAATGTCTATTGAAGTCTTCTGCCCATTTGTTGATTGAATTGTTTCTTTTTGTGGTATTGAGTTGTATGAGCTCTTTGTGTATTTTAGATATTAACCCCTTGTCAGCCACATCACTTGGAAATATTTTCTCTCCTTTCATAGGTTGTATTTTCATTTTATTGACAATTTCCTTTGCTGTGCAAAAGCTTTTAAGTTTAAATAGGTCCCATTACTTTATTTTTGCATTTATTTCCTTTGACTTAGAAGACTGACCAGAAACATTGTTACAGTTTTGCAAAGAGCGTTCTGCCTATGTTCTCTTCTAGGACTTTTATGGTGTCATGTCTTACATTTAGGTCTTTGAACCACTTCGAGTTTATTTGTGTATATGATCAAAGGGAATGTTCTAATTTCATTGTTTTACATATGGTTGTCCAGTTTTCCCAATACCACTTGCTAAAGAGACTGTCTTTTCTCCACTGTATATTCTTGCCTCCTTTCTCATAAATTAATTGACAATAGATGTGTGGGTTCATTTCTGGTTCTCTATTCTGCTCCACTGATCTATGTATCTGTTTTTGTGCTAGTACCATGCTATTTCATTACTGTAGCTTTGTAGTATATTCTGAAGTCTGGGGGGGTTATAGCTCTAACTTTGTTCTTTTTTCTCAAGATGGCTATGGCAATTTGGGGTCTTTTGTAGTTCCATATTGATTTTTATTTGTTTTGGTTCTGTGAAAAATGTCATGGGTGTTTTGATAGATGTAGTCAGTTGTGTCTGACTCATTGCAACCCTATGGACTGTAGCCCACCAGGCTCCCCTGTCCCTGGGATTTTCCAGGCAAGAATACTGGAGTGGGTAGTCATGCCCTTCTCCAGGGAATCTTCCCAACCCAGGAATTGATCCTGGGTCCCCTGCATTGCAGGCAGACTCTTTGCCATTAAATCTGCAGATTGATTTGGGTAGTATGGCCATCTTAAAAATATTTATTCTTCTAATCCAAGAGTATAAGGTATCTTTCCATTTCTTTAAATTATCTTCAATTCTCTTAATCAATGTTTTTTCAGATTTTAGATTATAGGCCTTTTACCTTCTTCGTTAAGTTTATTCTTAGTATTTTATTCTTCTGGTTGTGATTTCAAACAGGATGATTTTTTACTTTCTGTTTCTAAAATTTCCTTGTTAGTGTATAGAAATGCAATATATTTTTATGTAGTAGTCTTGTATCCTTCAACCTTATTGAATTCATTTATTAGCCCTAATATTTGGGGGCAAAGACTTTAGAATTCCCTATATAAATATAGTGTCATCTGCAAATAGTGATAGTTGTGCCTCTTCCCTTCTAATCTGGATGCTTTTTATTTCTTTTACTTCTCTGATTACTGTGGCTAGAACTTCCATTACTTTTTTAAACAGAAATAGTAAGAGTGGGCATCCTTGTCTTGTTCCAGAATATAGTGAGAAGGTTTTCAGCTTTTCATCACTGAGTATGCTGTTGGTTATGGGTTTATCAATATGGCCTTAATTATGTTGAGATATGTTTCCTCTATATGTACTATATGAGAATTTTTATCATGAATGTCAGCTCAGTTCAGTTCAGTCGCTCAGTCGTGTCCCACTCTTTTTGACCCCTGAACTGCAGCACGCCAGGCCTCCCTGTCCATCACCAACTCCTGGAGTCTACCCAAACCCATGTCCATTGAGTCAGTGATGCTATCCAACCATCTCATCCTGTCATCCCCTTCTCCTCCTGCCCTTAATCTTTCCCAGCATCAAGATCTTTTCCAGTGAGTCAGCTCTTCATATCAGGTGGCCAAAGTATTAGAGTTTCAGCTTCAACATCAGTCCTTCCAATGAACACCCAGGACTGATCTTCTTTAGGATAGACTGGTTGGATTTCCTTGCAATCCAAGGGACTCTCAAGAGTCTTCTCCAACACCATACTTCAAAAGCATCAATTCTTCTGTGCTCAGTTTTCTTTATAGTCCAACTCTCACATCCATACACGACCACTGGAAAAACCATAGCCTTTGTTGGCAAAGTAATGTCTCTGCTTTTTAATATGCTGTCTAGTTTGGTCATAACGTTCCTTCTAAGGAGTAAGCATCTTTTAATTTCATGGCTGCAGTCACCATCTGCAGTGATTTTGGAGCCCAGAAAAATAAAGTCAGCCACTATTTCCACTGTTTCCCCATCTATTTGTCATGAAGTGATGAATGGAGCTAGATACCATGATATTCGTTCTTTTGCATATCAAGTTTTACTTATTTAAATTAAATTTTGGCTGAATTTTATTAGTTTCCCTTTTTGATATATTGATCTATTTCTTATAAATTTATAAGCACAAGGTCATTCACAGTAATATTTCATTTTTATTTCAATGGCTGCAAAGTCTATAATGATATCTTTTCNAATGGATGTTGAAATTTTTCAAATGCTTTTTCTTCATCTATTGAGATGATCGTGTGACTGTTTTACCCTTCTTTTGTTAATGTTGTGCATCAGGGGTCCCCAGTCCCTGAGTCATGGACTGCTACTGGTCCATGGCCTGTTAGGAACCAGGCTGCAGAGCAGGAGGTGAGTGGCAGATGAGCAAGCGAAGCTTCATCTGCTGCATCTCATTTTTTCCCATTGCTCTCATTACTACCTGAGCCATTCCCCACGCCTCTGCACTACCTGCAGGTCTGTGGAAAAATTGTCTTCTGTGAAACTGATCACTGGTGCCAAAAAGTTTGGGGACTACTGTTGTACATCACATTTACTGATTTGCAAATGTTAGTCCACCCTTTTGATCCTGGAATAAATTCAACTTGATCATGGTGTATGATCCTTTTTATATATTATTGGATTCAGTTTCCTAATATTTTGTTGAGGATTTTTGCCTCTATATTCATCAAAGATATTGGCCTATACACTATGGAGTACAGTATGGAGCTTCCTCAAAAGACTAAAAATAGAGTTACTAGATGACCCTGCAATCATACTCCTGGGCATTTATCCAGAGAAAAACATGATCCAAATGGATACGTGCACCCCAATGTTCATTGCAGCACTGTTTACAATAGCCAAGACATAGAAGCAACCAAAATGTCAATTGACAGAGGAATGGATAAAGAAGATGTGGTACATATATGCAATTTCAGAATATTACTCAGCCATTGAAAAGAATAAAATAATGCCATTTGCAGCAACATGGATGGACCTAGACAGTGTCAAACTGAGTGAAGTAAGTCAGACAGAGAAGGAGAAATATCATATGACATACCTTATATATGGAATTTAAAAAGAAATTATATAAATGAACTTACTTACAAAACAGAAACAGACTCACAGCCTTAGAGAGTGAATTTATGGTTGCCAGTAGGAAGGATGAGGGGAAGGGATAGTTAGGGAGTTTGGGACGGACATGTCCACACTGGTGTATTTAAAATGGATAAACAACAAGGACCTAGTGGAACTCTGCTCAATCTTAGCGGCAGAGTTTGGAGAATGGAAACATGTACATGTATGGCTGAGATCCTTTGCTGTTCACTTGAAACTATCACAACATTGTTTGTTAGTCAGCTATACCCCAATACAAAATAAAAAGCTTTTTTAAAATATATATATATATATTGGCCTATAATTTTCTCTTTTTTTGTAGTGGGTTTTTTTTTTTTTTGTCATATTTTGGTATCAGGATAAGGGTGGCCTTGTAGAATAAATTTGGGAGTACTCCTTCCTCTTCAAGTTTTAGAACAATTTGACAGGGATAATTATTAACTCTTGTCTATATCTTTGAAAAACGCAGAGACATTACTCTGCTGACAAAGGTCCGTCTAGTCAAAGCTATGGTTTTTCCAATAGTCATGTACAGACATGAGAGTTGGACCATAATGAAGGCTGTGTGCCAAAGAACTGATGCTTTTGAATTGTGGTGTTGGAGAAGACTTGAGAGTCCCTTGTACTGCAAGGAGATCAAACCAGTCAATCCTAAAGAAAATCAACCCTGAATATTTATTGGAAGGACTGATGCTGAAGCTCCAATACTTTAGCCACCTGATGCAAAGACCCAACTCACTGAAAAAGACTCTGATACTGGGAAAGATAAAAGGCAGGAGAAAAAGGAGACAACATAGGATGAAATGGTTGGATGGCATCACCGATTCAATGGACATGAGTTTGAGCAAGCTCTGGGAGGTGGTGAAGGACTGGGAAGCCTGGCGTGCTACNCCAATACTTTAGCCACCTGATGCAAAGACCCAACTCACTGAAAAAGACTCTGATACTGGGAAAGATAAAAGGCAGGAGAAAAAGGAGACAACATAGGATGAAATGGTTGGATGGCATCACCGATTCAATGGACATGAGTTTGAGCAAGCTCTGGGAGGTGGTGAAGGACTGGGAAGCCTGGCGTGCTACAGTCCATGGAGCTGCAAAGAGTCAGACATGACTGAGCCACTGAACAGCAACAAATATCTTTGTTAGAATTCTTTTCTGAAACCATCTGATCCTAGACTGTTCTTAGCTGGAAATTTTTATTATAAATTGAATTTTACTTGTAGTGATTATTCTGTTCAAATTGTTTCTTCTTGAATCAGTCTTACCAGGCTGTATTTTTCTAGAAATTTGTTCATTTCTTCTAGGTTGTCCAATTTGTTGGCATATAACATAGTATTCTGTTATCATTTTTTATATTTTTGTGGTATTAGCTGTTTTGTCTCCTCTTTCATTTTTATTTTATTTGGGTCCTCACTCTATTTTTCTTAGTGACCTTGGTGAAAAGTTTATCAATTTTATCATTTCAAAGAACCAGTTCTTGGTTTCATTGATCTTTTCTATTGTTTTTTATTTTTTAATTTATTTATTTTAATTTGAGGCTAATTACAATATTGTGGTGGTTTTTGCCATACATTGACATGAAACAGCCACAGGTGTACAAGTATCTCTATTTTATTTATTTCCTCTCTGATCTTTATTTTTTTCTTCCTTCTACTGTCTTTGGGTTTTGTTTGTTCTTTTTCTAATGCTTTTAGGTGATAAAATGTTTTATACAAGATTTTTCTTATTTCTTGAGAAAGGCCTGTATTGGCACTAACTTCTCTCTTAGAACTGCTTTTGTTGCATCTAATAGATTTTGGAAAATTGTGTTTCCATTTGCATTTGTATTGAGGGACCTTCTGATTTCCTCTTTGATTTCATCTTGTCCCAGTGGTTTTTAGTAGTGTGTTGTGTAGCTTCCATGTGTTTGTTCTTTTACCATTTTTCTTTTTGTAGTTGATTTCTAGTTTCATACTGTTTTGGTCATAAAAAAATACTTGATATAATTTCTATCTTAAATTTGTTGAGACTTGTTCTGTGGCCCAGCATGTGATCTGTCCTGGAGTACGTTCCATAATCACTTGAGAAGAATGTGTA
Source organism: Neotragus moschatus (assembly GCA_006410615.1). Classification (NCBI taxonomy): domain Eukaryota; kingdom Metazoa; phylum Chordata; class Mammalia; order Artiodactyla; family Bovidae; genus Neotragus; species Neotragus moschatus. Next base: position 9,333 of record SJYA01014211.1, read on the forward strand.
TTCTGCTATTTGGGGATGGAATGTCTTGTAAGACATCTATTAAGTCCAACTAGTCTATTGTGTCATTTAAGTTCACTGTTGTCTTATTATCTGTCTAGATAATATGTCTATAGATATCAGGGGAGTGTTAAAGTCCTCTACTAATATTGTATCATTGTCAAATTCTCCCTTTATGTCTGCTAGTATTTGCTTTATATATTTAGGGGCTCCTGTGTTAGGTACATACATGTTAACAAGAGTAATAGCTTCTTTATATAGTGATCCCTTTATGATTATATAATGCACTCATCTTTTGTTATAGCCTTCATTTTAAAGTTTTTTGTTCTATATGCATACTGCTACCCTCACTTTCTTGTCATTAACGATTTCATGAAGTATCTTTTTCCATTCCTTCACTTTCATTCTGTATGTCTTTGGCCCTGAAGAGCTTCCCTTAAGCTCTTAGGCAGCATATTAAAGGGTCTTGTTTTTTAATCCAATCAGCCATTCTTTGTCTTTTGGAACCTTTAGTCTATTGACATTTAAAGTCATTTAAAGCAATTATTGATCAGTATGTACTTACTGGGCTTCCCAGGTAGCTCAGCTGTAAAGAATCTGCCTGCAATACAAGAGCTGCAGGAGCCACAGGTTCAATCCCTGTGTCGGGAATATCCCCTGGAGGAGGGCATGGCAACCCATTCCAGTATTCCTGCCTGGAAAATCCCATGGACAGAGGAACCTGGCTACAGTCCACAGGGTCACAAAGAATCGAACATGACTGAAGCACCATAGTACAGCACAGCACATGTACTTACTGTCATTCTATTACTTGTTTTCCAATAGTTTTTATAGTTCTCTGTTTATTTCTTCTGTTTCTCCCACTGTGGTTTAATGATTTTCTTTAGTAGTATGCTTAGGTTCCTTTCTTTTTGGTTTTTGTATATCTTTTGCAGGTTTCTGATTTGTGGTTACCATGGGATTCAAATATGTTGACTCATAATTATATCTATGTGATTTTAACTGAGAGTCATTTAAGTTTAAACACATTCTAAAAGATCTACATTTTAATTTCATTCCCCAACATTTTGTATTTTTTAAAATCATATTTTACATCTTTACATTTTTTCCTTCACTGTTTATTGTCTTTATAGTTGATTTTACAATTTTTCCTTCTTCAGGGGATCTTCCTGACCCAGGGTTCAAACCCATGTCTCCTGAGTTGGCAGGTGGATTCTTTACAATTGAGCCACCAAGGAAGCCCTTTTAATCTATGTGCTTGCTTATTTAGGTTATCTTAAATCCTTTC
>SJYA01014214.1:0-10426 GCA_006410615.1 Neotragus moschatus
ATACTCCTTTTCCTATTTGGAACCAGTCTGTTGTTCCATGTCTGGTTCTAACTGTTGCTTCCTAACCTGTATTCAGATTTCCCAAGAGGCAGGTCAGGTAGTCTGGTATTCCCATCTCTCGGAATTTAGTAAGATGGTAACCATAACCCTATATGCGAGACAGCAAAAAAGACACAGATGTATAGAACAATCTTTTGGAGTCTGGGAGAAGGTGAGGGTGGAATGATCTGAGAGAATAGTATTGACACATGTATAGTATCATATGTGAAACAGACCACCAGTCCAGATTTGATGCATAAGAATGGGTGCTTAGGGCTGGTGCACTGGGATGACCCAGAGAGATGGGATGAAGAGGGAGGTGGAAGGGGGGGCTCAGGATGGGGAACACATGTACACCCATAGCTGACTCATGTGCATGTATGGAAAAACCACTACAATATTGTAAAGTAGTTAGCCTCCAATTAAAATAAATAAATTTAAAAAAAAAACAAAGTAAACATCAGTTTTCTCTGTTTTAATTACAATTTTTGAAAGATTTTCTGTGTTTAGCTAGATGAATGTTCACCCTTAGTTATTTATTAAGAAATCTTTCTTCAATTATATAATGAGCTCTTGCTGCTCAGAACTTGAATGGTACAAGTGGAACACTCAACTTCTTCATGCTTTGATAAATAATAAGTGAAAAAGATATTACCCATAGGAATAAGACACAATTCTACGTGGTATCCCACCTACAGATATTAAACCAAAAAAAGAAAAAAAACAAAAACCTTAAGAGGAAAGGGTGAAAGTGAAAGTGAGTCCCTCAGTCACTTTCGACTCTTTATGACCCCATGGACTGTATGGTCCCTGGAATTCTCCCAACCAGAATACTGGAGTGGGTTGCCTTTCCCTTCTCCAGGGGATCTTCCCAACCCAGGAATCGGACCCAGGTCTCCTGCATTGCAGGCGGATTCTTTACCTGCTTGGCCACACGGGAAAGCATAACATACTTATATTAACTTATAGAACAGGACAAGCCAGGAAGCTTTGCTAAAACTGTGCTGGTTTAGCTGCATTTTTTTTAATTTAATTTTTTTAACATGAAAAACATTTTGTATTTGGGTATAGCCAAATAACAATGCTGTAATATTTTCAGGTGAAGGGACTCAGCCATACATACACATGTATCCATTCTCTCCCAAACTCCCCTCCCATCCAGGCTGGCACATAACATTGTAGCTTCATTATTTTTTAAGGAAGTGGTGCAGGAAATGGAAACCCACTTCAGTATTCTTGCCTGGAGAATCCCCATGGACAGAGGAGCCTGGTGTGCTACAGTCCATGGGGTTGCAAAGAGTTGGACACAACTAAGCACACACAGCACAATACTATAACATACTCTTGGGCTTTGGGTTTGTTTCCAATTTCTCAAACACTGAGACATAGCCAACACAGAGCCCACTAAAGGCTGACAGTGTGGTGGCAGGAATACTGAGCATTGCACTACCAGGCCAGAGTAAGTCTGGACTTTGGCAGTTGTCACCGTGGGACGCTGGGCAGCTGTGACTTGATTTCAGAATCAATTTCCATCTGTAAAATCACCCTCTCTAGACGCCATTAGGATGACCAAATGAAATATTTGTAAAGCAATTAACACACTTAGGGCAAAGGCTGAACATCCCTTCTCTCTGCTGTTGCCCATAAACATCTTTGTGTGAAGAATTTATTTAAGATTCTTCAAACTGCTGCCAAAATCCCCTCCAGAATTGAGCCAAGCTACACTGCTACTGCCGCACATATGCTCTAGCAGATTAGCCCAACATAGGGTTCTCAGTGCTGTCAATGTTGTGGGTTGGGGATGCTGACAAGGCTCATGGGATGGCTTGTCTCTGCTCCCAGAGGACCAGCCTTAGCAGGGGAGACTTCCGTAGCTGGGACTGGGATGTGCATTGAATGCCTTCTCTTACTGAAGTTTTCCCTGCTGTGCATTCCCCTCGGCTGGGTAGACAGGGAAGCTGGGCTCAGTGAGTGCTGTTGCCAGTGGCACCTGACAGGGGACTCCCCATGGGCCCAGGTTTTCCATAGCAGAGCAGCCCCTGGGCTCCAAAACCAAGTGTCCTGGTGAAGTGGAAACAGCATGACCACTCATGACCTGGCCACTCCTGCCATTCTGTAGATAGATAGTCATAGGCTTGCTCAAATTTACAAGGAGAGGACAGAGACTCTGGCTCACCATGGGGGGAGTGCCCAAGAATTTGCAGCCATAAACCACCACAACACCCTTGGGCATGAGGGAGATGTGGATCAGGACACCAAAAGGGAAGGACTGCTACCATCTTTGCTTGGGGACAGAGGAGAGAGCACTCAGATATTAGTGAGGTTGACCTCCCTTTGCTGGGAACTAAATGCCTTATTTCATTCCTTCCAAATATATGCAGGATTCTCCACCATTTGGGGTCTCAGTATCACCATCTGTAAAATGAACAGGTTGAAATGGTTGACCTTTAAAGTTCATTTTGACTTTAAAAATCTAAAGTTCTGTCAAAATCTATCCCTGTGATTTGCCTGGAGAAAAATCTCTTCCAGATAGTTCTAGCTGAATTGGTGTAATAGCACAAAGGTCACCACTCCCAGCTTTTCTCATCTCTGAAATTCTTCTCAGTACCACAGAGGTCTCCTTCCACAATGCCCTCCCTCACCACTCAGTCATTAAGTCAATCAGACTGAGACCTCCCAGGTCCCATTCTGAGGTTCTCCATGCAACTACTTAATTCAGTTAAAAGGCTCTCTACTCTCCGATCTTCTGGGACCAGCCCTTCTGGAAGCACAGAGTAAATATTGAAGTACTTCCCCATCCTCCAAGGTGAGTGTGCTACCTGGTGTCAGAGACTATGCTCCACTGGATCCTGCCCTGCCTTGTCTGATTTTCCTGATTTTCCTGGTAGTGCTGACCCTGAGGGGGAACAACCAGGAAAGTGGAAGCCTTTGATGTTTAAAAAGCACCTGGAAAAATACATTTTCTTTTATTACATAGGTGACAAAAATGCATAATAATAGCATATTTCATTATTTGATTTGAATATTGCCTTTTATTAATTTGTATCACACTGCCAAACACAAGATTCTGAAATGCCATTCCAGGTTACTTTTTCTGATAAATTCCAGAAAGTTGTTTAGGCATGTTTTCCCTCTGAAAAAGCATTGCCGGCAAGCACTTACTGTCTATATCACTAATGTGACAAGTATACAAATCCGCCCTGTGTTGTGATACACAGGCCTGTTCCTTCCATAGTAGGTGGGGCGGGGGGTGGGGGGGTAGTGTCAAGCACTGTAATTTGTATAGTTTCTCACTCCTGTTTCCTTCCTGCTTAGGGATCCACACACCCTCTCACCCCACCTTTAGGTCTTATAGAAGGAGATAGACAAGTATATGCTGATTGATGCTACAGCATCTTGCTGCTCAAATGACCTGCGTCCCTGTCACTCTGCTCCTCTCCATTTCCCTTGAGGCTTTTCTGACCCCTCCTCTGTCTGCTCTTCCGGATCTTTGGATGCAAAGGCAGCAATGTAGTTCCAGGACCTGTATTTTTACCAACAGTGTGAAACAACTGGGACCTGAGTTTATTTCCCCCGCTGTTACCCTCAGCATCCTTCACCCCATCTCAGGGCTTCCTTCACTCTGCTGGCCACTTCAGTTTGCACAAGGTAATACAGTCAAATATCATCTGGGCATGATCCCAATACAATCACCATAATTCCTCCAGCTCCCGATATGAAACAACACTGCTCAATTAAACACATCCATTTAAACTAAAAGCCTCATTAATATCCAGGGTTGGAAGACTGTTTCACTTGGGTAACTGCTTGCCTTATTATTTTATTTGATTTATTCCTATGCCCCCATTATAAGGTTGCCTCTCCACTTAATGTAGCATCCAAACTAAACGTGTCTGTCGCACTGGACCCATACAGTCTAGAGGAGCACCAAGCCTGGAGGGTCCTCCAAATCTCATTTTTTTCCACCCTTTGAACTTTCTCTATTTCTCTTGGGAGGAGGGCACCCAAGATATTTTAACCCCAGAAAGAGGAGGAAATCAAAACAAAAGAACCAATAAAGGCTTATTTTCTGCATGGACCTTGAAGGAAATTTTCTTAGATGCATCACACCCAAGTTTAATTCTTCTCTGGACCCAGCCCTCTTCCAGAAAACTTCACTGACCCTCATGGGATGGTAGGGACAATCTCCCCAGGGACAGGTGCTAATAATTACACTCTAGCTAGATTCATAATGTCAAAATCATCTCTGCAAAGTCACAGCTGACACAGGTCATCCTGGTCAAAGTATTGTGATTCTCCCACCTGTCCCTGAATGTCAGGCAGTATTGAATCTCTTTGGAAAACAGGTTTGCACTGGGAACCACCCTGGATGATGTTTCCCACGTAATCCAGGGTTTCACAGTTTTCCAGATAAGAACATAGTAAGAAAAGAAAAAAAAATTTTAAAAATAAATTCATTGCATCTCTCCTGTTCTCCAGATCTATGGCTCTCAAAATTATGAAGTGGAGAGGACAGAGTGCTGCCTCTGATTAAATGTGAAGCCCTGGCCCACCTTCCTTCTAGAAGGTTCTTGTTCTCTCCTGGGGCACCTCCCTCCCTCAATCTCCTTGAAAAATGAGTGCTTCTGGCCACTGTTCCAAGGAGGACACATACATCCTTGGTGTAGTGGGACATGGGAGGATTCTGCAGGTGTGAGGGGTGCATGTGGTGGAGACCCTTATGCTCATACTCTAGGACATGCTGGGCAAAATGTGTAGGCAATCAAAGTCCACACATCTTGATTCTTCTGAGCTAATGTTGAGATGGGCACCAAAAGTTTACTTTCTACAGAAAGGGATGGGGGCAAACAACTAAATCTCTCTCTGCAAATCAATGCTTCATAACTCTAGGTCGATTGGGTGCCTCTCCTCCATATCTTTGGACAGTGCAAAGCTTGCATGGATGGAAAAGAGGACAAAGCTGCAAAGTAAAGTGGCTCAAGAGGATGGCAGGAATAACACATGGGTATCAGGGGGTGAGAGCAGCTGATGTTTCAGTGATTTTTGGTCATCAGTAAGATTTGTGGATGATTTAATGTTGCAAAAGGAATTCGAGTTGATTTCAGATTACCTCAAGATAAATGTACACTAACTTTCCCCATTTAAAGTACACTGAGAGTGGGAGAGATGGAGTGGAGTGGCAGAGCATATCCTGCAGCCCCTGCTTGGCACCAAAGTGACCATCCTTCCCTGTGGTACCCAGGATGGTCCTCTTGACTGTGCATCATTGCAGGGACTTTTCCCTCAATTTTCTTGCTGTTCCATCAAAATCTAAGTGCATCCATTGAATTCTGTCAAGCATGTGGAATTCATACATCATGTGTGATATTGACAGGGAAAAATAATGAAACTTGCTGGTCTGGATAATTTCTGAAGGCTCTCTTCTGACCTGCAATGGGGAGGGGGGGAGGCCTGAAGCAGGATGGAGAGAGAGAGGTGGTTTGCCACCCATTCCTACTCACACAAACAGGTTGAAGGCCAAAACAAAGGGAAGCCCCAAATGGCCTCTGACAAGTTGCCTAAAGTGGCTTTCCAGCAGTGAAGTGGAAAGAACATTATATTTGGATTGATATGGATCAGGGATACCAAGACACAACCCTGTGCTCTGCCAGAGATGGTCCTGTGTATTTTTAGAGGTGGGTGTGAGAGAAGGGTGGGCTAAGCTGTGTCTTAGTAGCACTTCACAAAAGATTTAGGCCAATTGCCTGTGCTATGAGATGGGGATGGAGAAGTTAGAGTCTCAGTTGCAGGCTACAGAGCCAGGTGCAGTTTGGAGTTCTTCTTTCACTGCTACCATGAAATGCCTTTCATCTGACAAACATGCACTTTTAGTTCACTATGCCCAAGAAACCACACTGCACTTTGGTCTAATGCTGACAGGGATGCAGGATTTTCCAAGGTAGCAATTACAGGCTGGCAGAAATCCTATGCTCTTGTCAGATGACTCCTCAGTCCACTCTGTGTCCTGGCACTTCCAGAGGCTACCAGTGCACCCCATCCATTCTAACACTTGCCTGCAGTCCTGAGCCAAGCTTCCTAAAGTGGCCTCCATCACCTCACCAGCAAAAGTTCTCCATTAATGACCCAGTGCTGTCCAGGATTGTTGTTGCTATGATGACAGTCACCCATGAGTACATTAAGAGAAAAATAACCACATTTTAGCAGGTGTACAGTCCTAGCATGACCTACCAGTGCAGATTTATAAAGCTTTCTAGTTTCCCTAAGACTTTTCTTTCCCACAAGACTTTTAAAATTAGGAACCAGTATCCTAAGTAATCACTGAGCCTAAGTAATTGCAAAGAACACAATTTCCCTAGCAACCAGAGAAATGCGACTCCCTCCTGTTGAGGGGTTAAAAATAACATTGCATGTGCCACTCTAACCAACTAGAATCTCCAAATTGTCTTCTGTAGCAGCCCCCAGTTGCTGCAGATGCCGGACTACCTAAATCTCATCTATCATCAAGGGAAACTTTCTAAGGTAAAAAGGGAATTCACCTTTGTAGGATCACTCAGGCAACCTCTCTGACTCCATGAAAAGAAAAAATTCAGTCATCTTCATCCTCACGAGCAGGGGCAGGATTCCCCTTCTTCCCCTTTCCTGTACTGGACCAATGTTCCAGGCATACACAGCTACTCAATACTCTCTGACCAGACCACCTGCCTGCCTTCCTGTCTCCCTCCCACCCTTCTTTCCTAATTTCTTTTTTAATATTTATATTTATTTATGTATCTGGCTGTGCTGAGTCTTATTTACAGCACATAGGATCTTAAATCTTTGTTGTGGCATGCGGGATCTTTACTTGCAGCATGTGCTTCGCAAGTGGCACTAGTGGTAAAGAACCAGACTGCCAATGCAAGAGACGTGAGATGCAGGTTCAATCACTGCGTTGGGAAGATCTCCTGGGGATGGGATGGCAACTCACTTCAGTAGTCTTGCCTGAAGAATCTTATGGAGAGAGGAGCCTGGCAGACTACAGTTCCTAGGGTTGCACAGAGTCATATAAGACTCCTTGCATTGGGACTGCAGAGTCTTAACCACTGGACCACCAAGAAGGCCCTCCACTCCCTTTTTACTTGTTACATTAGTTGCTGCTGTTGCTAAGTCACTTCAGTCGTGTCCGACTCTGTGCGACCTCATAGACAGCAGCCCACCAGGATCCCCCGTCCCTGGGATTCTCCAAGCAAGAACACTGGAGTGGGTTGCCATTTTCTTCTCCAATGCAGGAAAGTGAAAAGTGAAAGTGAAGTCGCTCAGTCGTGTTCGACTCTTAGGGACCCCATGGACTGCAGCCTACCAGGCTCCTCTGTCCATGGGATTTTCCAGGCAAGAGTAATGGAGTGGGGTGCCATTGCCTTCTCCAGTTACATTAGCTAGCATACAATAAAATTTAAGTATTAAGTGATCGGTTTAATGAATTCTAGGAATTATATATGCAAGATATACAACATTTCCATCACTCTATAAAGCTCTCTTCTTATACCTTTCCATTCACTATACCATTCCCTAACCTGAAGCAATACCAGATGATCAATACCAAAATCAGATTGATTATATTATTTGCAGACAAAGATGGAGAAGCTCAATAGCAAAAACAGCAAAAACAAGACTGGGAGCTGACTGTGGCTCAGATCGTGAACTCCTTATTGCAAAATTCAGACTTAAATTGAAGAAAGCAGGGAAAACCACTAGACCATTCAGGTATGACCTAAATCAAATCCCTTGTGATTATACAGTGGAAGTGACAAAAGATTCAAAGCATTAGATCTGATAGACAGAGTGNGGAGCTGACTGTGGCTCAGATCGTGAACTCCTTATTGCAAAATTCAGACTTAAATTGAAGAAAGCAGGGAAAACCACTAGACCATTCAGGTATGACCTAAATCAAATCCCTTGTGATTATACAGTGGAAGTGACAAAAGATTCAAAGCATTAGATCTGATAGACAGAGTGCCTGAAGAACTATGGTTGGAGGTTCGTGACACTGAACAAGAGCCAGGGATCAAGACCATTCCCAAGAAAAAGAAATGCAAAAATGCAAAATGGTTGTCTGAGGAGGCTTTACAAATAGCTTTGAAAAGAGGAGAACTGAAAGGCAAAGGAGAAAAGGAATGACATACGCATTTGAATGCAGAGTTCCAAAGAATAGTAAGGAGAGATAAGAACGCCTTCCTCACTGATCAGTGCAAAGAAAGAGAGGAAAACAATAGAGTGGGAAAGACTAGAGATCTCTTCAAGAAAATTAGAGATACCAAAAGAACATTTCATGCAAAGATGGGCTCNGGTAGAAATTAAGAGAAAACAAAAACCCAGACAGGTAAACAAGCTCTGAAGCTGCTATTTATCAAAGGGATAAACCTACCAATCCATGGTGGCCTAGGGCTTAGGTTTTTACAGAAGACACACTTGAGCCACATACAAAGTGAAAAAGAAATATTGGTCCCTGAAAATAAGACAGATCGGACTGAGACATGGGAACAAATATATGACCATCCAAAGGCAATGAAAAAAATTAACTCATGTGGGGAAGGAGATGGTGAGAAACTTGCATCCTTTGGTCTTAAATCTTATAGATGGGGAAAAAATGAGGGGAAAAAAGATGTCTTCCTGGAGAATTCCTAAATGCAAGCCTACATTCATACTGGTTTGGGCCAGAATTTATGCTACTTATATAAACTCAAAACTAAAAATGTAGAAGATGGCAGAGGAATAGGATGGGGAGACCACTTTCTCCCCAGCAAATTCATCCAAAGAACATTTCAACACGGAGGAAAATCTACAAAACAACTTCTGAATGCTGGCAGAGGTCATCAGGCATCCAGAATAGCAGAACATTGTCTTCAAAAACAGGTAGGAAGAATACAAAAGACGGAGAAACAGACAAAGGAGCTAGGGAGGGAGCTCCGTCCCGGGAAGGGAGTCCTGTCCCGGGAAGAGACTTTTAAGAAAGAGAGGCGTTTCCAAATGCCAGGAAAACCTCTCACTGCCGAATTTGTGGCAAGCCTTGAAAGCACAGAGGGNGGAAGAATACAAAAGACGGAGAAACAGACAAAGGAGCTAGGGAGGGAGCTCCGTCCCGGGAAGGGAGTCCTGTCCAGGGAAGAGACTTTTAAGAAAGAGAGGCGTTTCCAAACGCCAGGAAAACCTCTCACTGCCGAATTTGTGGCGAGCCTTGAAACCACAGAGGGCAACATAACAGGGAAGAAAAATAATTAAAATTAACAGATTACGAGCCCAACGGTAACTCCCCCAGCAGAAAAGACGGGGCAGACGCCTGAATTGCCATTAGCAGGTGGGGGCTGGGCAGGGAGGCACACAAGACGTGGGCTGTAGCGCAAAACAATCGGGCCTGAATGCCCCGCGCGTAACCTGAGCGAACTAACTTGGGCTAGCCCCGCGCGNGGAGTCCTGTCCCGGGAAGAGAGTTTTAAGAAAGAGAGGCGTTTCCAAACGCCAGGAAAAGCTCTCACTGCTGAATTTGTGGTGAGTCTTGAAAGCACAGAGGGCAACATAACAGGGAAGAAAAACAAACAAAGAAAATATATATATATAATTAAAACTAACAGATTACGAGCCCAATGGTAACTCACCCAGCGGAAAAGACAGAGCAGATGCCTGTATCCACCATTAGCAGGTGGGGGCTGGGCAGGGAGGCACGCGAGACGTGGGTTGCAGCGCAAAAGAATCAGGCCTGAATGCCCCATGAGTAACCTGAGCAAACTAACTTGGGCTAGCCCCACGCGTAACCAGAGCGAACTAACTTGGGCTAGCACACCAGACCACGGGAGCGGGACAGTTACCACACGAAAAGCTCTAACATAAGACACTGCCAGGACCACGCACAGAACAAAGGATGGAACAGAAATAGCCGCTGCAGACCATCCCCCGCCGGTGGCCGGCAGCCAGAGCTGTAAGGGCTAGAAAGTGGCAATTGCAGCACCGGAGAGACTTTGCTTGCCAAACTCCAGGCAGGCTTCTCTGCTAACTAAGACTTTGGGGTGCCGGACAAACACTTTCTGCCTAAGAAAGGGATGCCAGCGGTACACCCAGAAAGCTGAGCAGCAGGAGAAGGCAACAAGGGGTGCGACTGCGCCCACCAAACACCTGAACTACTTGGTCCCCGGAAGGGCGAAGAGTGCAGGCCCAGGGGAACCTGGGAATACCAGGGCACAAGCCTGAGTGGTCTGAGGGCCAGCCTCAAATGGTGCCCAGCAGAGGAAAGTAGAGCCTGAGCGGCTTAGAACAGGGAGATGCATACAGCCTAGGGCCACCCTCAGAGGGTACTCGGCGGAGAAACTTTGAGCCTGAGTGGTGTGCGCCGTGTGTAGGGGCATGCCCAGCGTGGCTG
>SJYA01014215.1:0-10206 GCA_006410615.1 Neotragus moschatus
CAAATATCTAGGTCCATCCATGTTGCTATAAATAGTTATTTGCTTCTGTTTCTCGCTGAGTAAGCTTCCATGGAATATACTTACCACTTCATTGTTATCCCATTCACCTGGACACTAGTGCGTTTCGTCCCTCTTTTTGTTAACATTCTTTCTCGACAGAACATTAAAAGCCATACTTGAGCTAAGATCAATGTCCTTTCTGGAGGGTGTATTAGTTTGGAAAGTTTAAACGTCTCACTTTTGGAACATCTTCCGAGTCGGAATATATCACAAGGGCATGTTTCAGACAGTGTGGTTGGAANCTTTTTGTTAACATTCTTTCTCGACAGAACATTAAAAGCCATACTTGAGCTAAGATCAATGTCCTTTCTGGAGGGTGTATTAGTTTGGAAAGTTTAAACGTCTCACTTTTGGAACATCTTCCGAGTCGGAATATATCACAAGGGCATGTTTCAGACAGTGTGGTTGGAAGGCATTTAGTGGTTCTGTGAGAATCATATGAGATCAAACACAGGTCTTGCAGAAAGCATGAAAGTGGAAGTCGCTCAGATGTGTCCAACTCCTTGTAATCCCATGGACCCTGACAGTCCATGGAATTCACCACACCAGGATACTGGAGAAGCCTTTCCCTTCTCCATGGAATCTACCCAACCCAGGGATCAAACCCAGGTTTCCCCCGCTGAGCCACAAGGGAAACCCAAGAATACTGGAGTGGGTAGACTTTCACTTCTCCAGCAGATCTTCCAGACCCAGGAATCGATCCAGGGTCTCCTGCATTGCCGGTGGATGCTTTACCAACTGAGCTATCTGGGAAGCCCTGCTTCAGGGAAGCAGAGCTCTCTTTAATACTGATTATCTTGGAGGAGGAATGTGTGGGGACAACCACGTGATCAGGGCTGATGGGAAGACTAATAATTTCTGCCAATTCATGGGGATTCCTGTTCTGTCTGACGACTCTGGTCTGCAAGATTCCTGCAGGACGAGACTCACCACAGCTGCTTGGAGTTAATCAACCAAACTGTTTGCAATAGTATGGCTCAAGAGCAGAGAAATTATGGAAGAAAAAAATTCTTTCGTGACATGTTTAAATTGTTGGAGCAAATATTTCACACATATGAAATAACAGTGTAACCTTATTACTTCATCTGGAATGGGCAGCATTAATAATGGACTGTTTACTTACAGAAGTGTCAGAGTCACTTTTTTTCACTCCTCTGGACAGTTATCTAGGGGGAAAAAATGGGAGAAATAAAAGAGCCACTGATTACTAACGTTCCCCAGCATTTCCAAATTTTCTTTCTTTCTCTCTTCCTTCCTTTCTTGTAATACTGGATCTTAAAAGAGATTACTTGTGGAAGAAGAAATTTTGAATAAGTTGACTTGTCTTCTGATATTTACACACCAATTGAATGGTATGGTCAGGGGGAAAGGTATAATTCCTTTACCAATATCGATGAAGTTCAGGATATTTTCTTCTGGAATCCCTTTTTCTCTCACTGTGTTGTGGAACTCTTCTTTGTATTTCCGTTCAACAGTATTTCCTGTGCCTGTAAAATCACCATGCAAAAAGAAGAATTGTTTTCCCCTGGAAACCCACAGAAATGTCTGAATCTACAGAACAAGAAAGGGAACGTGCCGATCAGATGTTCACTTGTATAATCTAAGAGCTTTCAACAGTTCCCAGAACACAGACATGTGCTTTCTATCTTAAGAATTGAGCCCAGTCCAACTTGGTGAGTAGGCCACCCTACTTCTCAGCATCAGGAGCTAGATGACAAAGACTTGCCAGGATCATCATTAATTTGGGGCTCAGTCCATCCTAATAGGGAAGCTACCTGCTTCTCTCACCTTCCTTGCTTATGTACCTGTCAGTCATATCTGTTTGTACACCAAGGCTAATAGGAAACACCTTTCTCCCCTTCCACGGACACATTCACCTCATCACACATAATAACAGGGGGTGATTTACTCCTTCATGAACCTACCATTCTATCCATAACCTTTGCTGAAATACACCCCCGTTGTCCCCATCATACACACCTCTCAATGCCTTGAGGGGGTGAGGTCAATGTTCATAAGAACAATGCGTTTGAAACATGGAAAAGGACAAAAATTAATCTTATAAGTGTCTGTTCCAAGGCTTACAGCGCATCAGAAAACTAATATCACGTGCTAACACATACATATGGAATCTGCATATATGGAATCTAGAAAGATGGTACTGATAATGAATTTATTTGTAGGGCATCAGTGGAGAAACACTTATAGACAAGAGACTTATGGGTATGGGGAGAGGGGAGGAGATGGTGAGATGTGTGGAGAGAGTAGCATGGAAACTGACCTGTCCATATGTAAAAGAGATAGCCAATGGAAATTTGCCGTATGTCTCAGGGAACTCAAACAGAGGGTCTGTATCAACCTGGGGTGGGGGGCAGGGGGGGAGGGAGATGGGAGAGAGTTTCAAAAGGGAGGGGATATATGTATACCTATGGGCTTCCCTTGTGGCTCTGCTGGTAAAGAATCCTCCTGCCATGTGGGAGACCTGGGCTTGATCTGTGGGTTGGGAAGTGACCCTGGAGAAGGGAAAGGCTACCCACTGCAGTATTCTGGCCTGAAGAACCCCATGGATTCCATGGGGTCACAAAGAGTCAGACACAACTGAGCAACTTTCATACAAGCATATGTATAACTATGGCTGATGCATGTTGATGTTTGGCAGAAAACAGTACAATCTATAAAGCAGTTATCCTTCAATTAAAAAATAAATAAAATTTAAACATAAAGTCAGCCTCATTATGGATATGGCTTGAAATTTGTTGACATGTGTAAAATATACTCGTGGCTGATTCATGTCAATGTATGGCAAAACGAATACAGTAGTGTAAAGCAAAACAAACTAAAAAATAAAAATTAAAAAAATATATTCTAGTAAAACTTCATTTTTAAAAATTTCAACAGATATATATCATTTAGCAATGCAATGTGATATTGTTCACTTTATGGCCTCCTGTTTCTTGGTGGATTACCTCTAGGACCCTTAATTCGGTGAACATAAACACACAGGCCTTGCACCGTGAACATGGACCACTATCAGCACCTCCTGATATTCTGAATGATTCTCCTGACAGTGTACGTGTTACATGATAACAGTTATGGAAATTATAGGATGTAATACCCACCAAATAATTGCACCAGTTCTGTCTCCTTGCCATGCTCATCCACGTTGACATTATGTGTTAAGAGAGTGTTCTCGTCCCCACGGATGAGTTGAAATTCATTGTGGCCAGCGTCTATGAGAGAGAGAAAAGATACAAACAGCCCCACCTTAACTTGTTGTCAGTTAGATTATTGTGACACAAGTTGGGCATGAAGAACAGTCCATCGAGTATGGACCCACTCACTTCATGCGTGCACAGAATGCTAGTGTTAACCATGGCACGGAAAGGAGGCAAGAATTTTCCTCATCCTCACCTTTTCCTACAATTAGCCAGTCACTCTTTGCTGTCTTACTAAGATGCTTCATAGAACATGTGTTCTGATAAACCTAACAGATTCTTTTTCTGCTTATTTATTTATTTATTTTTGACTTGCTGAGTCTTCCCTGCTGCCCGTGGGCTTTTTCCACTTGGGATGACTGTGGAGTGCAGTCTAGGTGTGGTGCATGGGCTTCTCATTGCAGTGGATTCTCTCATTGCCGAGCACAGGCTCTGGGGTGCGTGGGCTTCAGTAGTTGCCGCTCGGGGGTTCGAGAGTGCAGAATCAGTAGCTGTGGTGCATGAGCTTAGTTGCCCCACGGTGTGTGGGATCTTCTCAGATTAGGGATTGAACCAGTGTCTCCTGCCCTGGCAGGCAGATTCCTATCCCCCGGACCACCAGGGAAGTCCCCAAGAGTGTTTTAAACAACATACACATATTATCAAATCCAGGTTCAAAAACTCTTTGTATTTCTGTTACCCCAGCCATAGAATTGGTTTCTCATGATGAAAATCAACCTACCTTGCGTTCATTACCTTCCTGACTGCCTGTGCAGGCCAGGCAACCTTTTGAACACTTTAAGTGTTGTGTATCCCAAGCCCCTCAATCTGGGTTACGACACAGCCCAGTGCCGTCTCTGTTGGTGTGAAGACAGCTTACCTCCTGGGACATGTAGGCAGTGACCACCTAGAGGTGACCTCCTTCCACACCTGGAGCCCTGCCCCTCCTCTCTGTCCTGCCCACCCACTCTGCCCCATGTGTCTGGACAGGAAGCAGCTCTGACCTACTGTGTGTCACCCTGCACTCTCTATGTGCATCCTCTCTCTCCTGGCCTCCACCTCACCTTCCTGCGATCACACAGCAACATGGAATGTAAAAATGCCTATCTGTGCTCCTGAAGCATGAAAACACCACTACTCAGTCCCTGAAGCACTGAAAATGATTAGTGTGCTTGGGGAAACAATGGCAGCCAAAGCAGCTGCATGCCGGGAGCCACATTAGGCATTACTGACAAAATGGAGGCACCCCCAACCCCTTCTCTTTCCCGCAGGCACAGACCCGGGATGAAAGAGTTAGGCCTTGTGATTCTGACTTGTTTTTTCCTCTCTTCGGCTGAGTTGACTGAAAAGGAATATTAAGCTGCTTATTGTTCTTGAGAGGAGCGTGAGAAGGTACAACGCCTTCTGCAGCTGTGCTCGGAAAATAATTCATAAAATTAGTCACTAACATTTGTTCAAGGACTTTTACAAAAGAGTGTTCCAGGATGAGCACATAGGCCGCAGCTTGAGGCCATGGGAGGGATTGCTATCTGAAGCCTAATTGTGAGGAAAAGGTTTATGGCAAAGGAGTTTACTGAATTTAGGGCTCAGAAATAATTAAAATAGTTAGAAGTTGAAGATTTAAGGAACGTTGTATTGTTAGCATATTTTACTATAGCTTATAGAGGTTAGGAATTTTAGAGATACTATAGCTAGAAGCCTTTTTAAGAGATAATGAGCTCAGGATGTTAGGGGCAAACAGGATTTAGAAAGATAAGAAAGAAACTGAGGAATAAGTTGCAATGTAATCACAAGTTAACTATAGGACACATAAGAGGAAGTAGATAATAGATGTTAAAGTTGATTTGGAGAGAATCGCTGAAGTAGGAACTCTGAAGGGCAACAATGATTTATGGAGATAATCAATCTGGGTGAGGGGGAACTGAAAATGTCAAACCTCTGACCTAATGTTTTTGTAAAAGTATAAAAGAGAATCTTAAAGTTGAAATAAACAGTCCAAGAAAACTGAGAAGCTGGCTCGATTCTCACCGACACCGCTCACCCCTTCAGGTTGAATCCCTGGCTGCTGGAGCTGGACTCCAGCAGCTTCAGAGTCTCAGAGCCCTGACAAGAATATGCAATTTTCCCAAGGCCATGCTGAGTCCACCAGCCTTGCTCACGTTGGGACAGCTTAGTTCAGAGCATGCATGTCCTCAGATTATCAGTGACCACCTGTGGTTCACCATGGCTTCACAAGGTGGGCATAGCAGCATCCTGGAATTGACTGTGATGTTCATGAAGGGATGAGACAGTGAGAGTAAACCTGTCTTCTGAGAGTCAGCTCACCATCAAGGCCACTGCTGTACTGGGCCTGATATGGGTACATCTCACAGTCCCCAAAACAAAGCTGAAGGCTGCAATGGCTGGTCCCCAAGAGACCTTGCAAGAAGTCTTGCACTTCTGTTTTTCTCACTTGTTTAATCACTGTGTAAAATTCAAACTAAAACAGATTGCAAAAATGGTGAAGAGTAAAGACAGTGGAAGCATTTATGATTCAGCCAAAATAAACCATATAGTGGGAGTAAGAAAAAATGAAGGCATACTTTAGAAAACCTCAAATATCAGAAGTTATCGATCAAAGTACGTGGAAATATTTCAGTCTGAATTTTACTAATCTGTGGCTATTGCATATGTAATGTGTGACTACTTAATTTAGGCAAGGGTTGTAATCACATATTGACCTATTTAAATTTTAATCAAACATGCTTCCCTTAGGCCATGTGAAAATAATAATGTTATTTAGGGCCATTATAAAGAGCTCAGAGATACAAAGCTTGGCCAGAATACCCATTGCTTTGTACAGAAGCTGCCTTTATGGTTGAACTCATGATGACGTCCTCAATTTCAAGTTCATCCATCTCATCTTGAATGGACTCAGATATTATGATTGTTTTTAAATAGTGAATGACACTAATATGCTATCTCAAGATAGACCCTGAGACATCAGTTCATAAGCCTATTTTATGGCAAAATGAATACAGTATTGTAAAGAAAACAAACAAAAAAATAAAAATAAATAAATAAAATAAAAAATAAATTATCTGTGTGAATTCGCTGAAATGTAAATTTACACTCGTGTTTAGCCACATTGTTCTGGTTGATATTTAATCGCTATGTCATGTCTGACTTTCCATGACTCCATGAACTGTACCACACCAAGTTCATCAGTCCTCCACAATCTTCCAGAATTTGCTCAAATTCATGTCCTTTGAGTCGATGATGCCATCTGACCATCTGATCCTCTGTCATCCCCTTCTCCTCCTGCCTTCAAACTTTCCCAACATCAGGGTCTTTTCCAATGAGTCAGTTCTTTGCATCATGTGGCCAATGTACTGGGACTTCAGCTTCAGCATCAGTCCTTCCAATGAATATTCAGAACTTATTTCCTCTAGCATGGACTGATTTTATCTCCTTGCAGTCCAAGGGACTCTCAAGAGTCTTCTCCAGCATCACCTTTCAAAAGCATCAGTTCCTTGGGGCTCAGCTTTCTTTATGGTCCAAATATCAAATCCATACATAACTAGGGGGAAAAAAAATACTGTTGAGTAAATGGATCTTTGTTGGCAAAGTGATGTCTTTGCATTTTAATAAGCTGTCTTGGGTTGTCATAGCTTTCCTCCCAAATACAAATTATCTTTAATTTCTTGGATGCAGTTACAATCTGCAGTGATTTTTGAGCCCAAGAAGATAAAACCTGTCACTGCTTCCAGTCTTTCCATTTTCTATTTGCCATAAAGTGAGGGGACCAGATGTCATGATCTTAGGGTTTTGGATGTTGAATTTCAGACCAGCTTTTTCAGCCTCCTCATTCACCGTCATCATGAGACTCTTTAGTTTCCTCTTCACTTTCTTCCATTCAAGTGGTATCATCTCCGTATCTCATGCTGTTGATATTTCTGCCAGCAATCTTGATTCCAGATTGTCATTCATCCAGCCTGGCGTTTAGCCCGATGTGCTCTGCATATAAATTATAGAAGCCACATGAGGATATCTTGTACCCTTTTCCCAATTTGGAACCAGTCTGTTGTTACACGTCCAGTTCTCACTATTGCTGACTGATCCACGTACAGATTTCTCTGGAGCCAGGTAAGGCAATCTGGTATTCCCACATCTTTTAGAATTTTCCATGGTTTGTTGTGATCCACACAGTCAAAGGCTTTACCATAGTCAATGAAGCAGGAAAAAAAAAATGTTTTTTTCTAGAATTGCTTTGCTTTCTCCATGATCCCGTGAATGTGGACAATTTGATCTAGTTCATCTGCCTTTTCTGACTCATGCTTATACGGCTGGAATTTGTCCATTCACGTACCACTGAAACTTAACTTGTAGGATTTTGAGCAGTACCTTGCTCACATGAGAAATGAGCCCAACGGTGTGGTAGTTGGAACATTATCATTGTCCTTCTTTGCAATTGAGATGGAAACTGAGCTTTTCCAGTTCTGTGGCCACTGCTGAATTTTCCAAAGTTGCCGACACATTGCAGCAGCCCTTTCACAGCATTATTTTTTAGGATTTTGAAGAGCACAGCTTGAATCTATCACTTCCACTAGCGCTGTTCATATGATGATTCACAAAGTCCACTTAACTTCACAGTCTAGGATGTCTGGATCTGGTCTTGTTGAGTTACACAACATTGAGGGGAGACATTTCAGTCCCTGACCTCCGATTTTTAGTAGGAGTAGAATTCAGCTGTATGGGGTTATTGAAGAAAGTTGAGACCAAGATTTCTACCTGAACGTACTCTTTCCAGTGAAGCGTTCATACTTACAGTCAACAGCATAAAAGTTTCCTTCCTTTGTGCCTGAGAGATATTTTTCTATGCATTCTCCATTCTCCCTTAAAAACAGAACATATTCAAGTTAGTTGATTAAGATAATAAAAATTTGATGTATAATGAGGACTCTTTCTGTATGACACCCAAGAATATGGGTCAGGTATCACCTCAGTGCTGGTGAACAATTTGACCGTCAAAAGGGACAAAATATTTTGTCTCAGATCCAGCCACTATCAAGTGACAGGGGTGGTTTGTCTACACACTAAAGCTGACGAGTACTTACAATGACAACCTGCAGATCCAAACAGGTCATGTGTAAAGCCAGTAAACATAGAGAAATCTAGAATTTTAGGAAGAAAGAAAAAGGATGAATTTTTCCTTTGTATATGTAGTTTCTGGAAACTGAGAGGCATAAGCATCATGACACACCTTGGGCATTGTCACAACCATCCCAGTGAGTCACTAGACAATGAAAGTGAAAGTGATTGTCACTCAGTTGTGTCCAACTCTCTGCGACCCCATGGACTGTAGCCCGCCAGTCTCCTCCCCTGTCCGTGGGATTCTCCAGGCAAGGAGACTGGAGTGGGTTGCCGTTTCCTTCTCCAGGGGAATTTGCGAACCCAGAGATCGAATCTGGGTCTCCTGTATCACAGGCAGATTCTTCACCCTCTGAGACACCAGGGAAGCCCTTAGTAGGCAATATGAGGGCCACCAGGCCGTATTAGACAATATGAAATCCACCAGGCCTTATTACATAATATATGAGCCACCAGGGAAGCCCTCATTAGACAGTATGAGAGCCAAAAATCACAAAATTTTAAAAAAAAGTTTAATTTTCTCCAAATACACGATATTCCTCCATCACAATACCATATAAGGATTAATCTTGAAAGGCACATGTCTGTATACAGACACATTTCACACTCACACAGACACACAAGAAAACACTTAAGTACACTTGATGTGCCTATATGATATTATGAAGAAATTTATGCATATAATACATGATAAGTATATATTGTTACCTCTGTAACGAAAGAGTAAGTGGCTTCACATATGTCTTCTGTACATGTAGGTGAAAAAAAGGGTCTTTGGCACATATAAAGATTCTTCATGAAACTAATATTAAAAGGGAAATAACCCTATAGGAACTGGATTAATTTTTGAACAGATACCTTGGAAAAGAATGCCCACAGTGAAGTGTGGTGAGTGTTCTTAGTCACTGAAAGTGAAAGTGCAAGTCACTCAGTCATTTTTGCCTCTTTGTGACCCACTGGACTATACACTCCATGGAATTCTCAAGCCCATAATACTGGAGTGGGTAGCCTTTCCCTTCTCCAGTGGCTGTTCCTGACCCAAGAATTGAGCTGGGGTTTCCTGCATTGCAGGCAGATTTTTTTTTTTTTTTTTTTTTTACCAAATGAGCTATCACGGGAGCCCTCTTAGTCTTTAGAGAACTGAAATGCTTTGAAATCACTGAAAAACAACCACAAAGTGAAGACACAAAAATTATGCAATATACCTTCAAATACACAAAGGTTTATCTGAGCAGACAAACTCTTTTCATTGAGCGTGGAAAATGTGATTCCTTGCATATGCAGACACTGATAACTGCTTTAAACATTGTGCTGAGTGATGGAAGGTGGGGAAAATGATTCATAGAGCATATTTTTCTCGCATGAAGATCCAGAAAATTTAGAAAATGCAGATCTGTTCTTACGTATGGCTCTAGGGGTAGAAATTTAATGATGAGTGAAGAAAAAGACAGTATGAAATGGCAAAAAGATAGGACACTGAAAGATGAAAGCAAAATTCTGTCCGGGGAGGCCTTATGAATAGCTGTGAATGCAGAGTTCCAAAGAACAGCAAAGAGATAAGAAAGCCTTCCTCAGCCATCAGCGCAAAGAAATAGAGGAAAACAGTACAATGGGAAAGACTAGAGATCTCTTCAAGAAAATAAGAGCTATCAAGGGAATATTTCATGCAAAGATGGGCTCAATAAAGGAAGAAATGATATGGGCATAAGAGAAGCAGATGATGTTAAGAAGAGGTGGCAAGAATACACAGGAAAACTGTACAAAAAAGATCTTCATGACCCAGATAATCACAATGGTGTGATCACTCACTTAGAGCCAGACA